>PVJS01033956.1:0-21856 GCA_004027185.1 Glis glis
AAAGGAAAAAAAAAAAAAAAAAAAAAGTTTTCACAAAGATTATCTCAATTGTGGTTAAACCCAACATGGTTTAATTTCAGCTTGATACAAAGTAAAATTCATTAAAGCAAATGGCCTGGTATATAGTAAGTGTACAATAAATAATCAGCTCTGGTATTCAATTAAATAATAGAGAATCATAGTCTGAGAAGAAAAAGTACTTAATGATCCATTAGTAAAACTACCTTACATTCTAGGCAGAAGTCTAGAAGTCTAGGCTTAGCAAGGAGAAGGAATCTGAACCAGGTCACACAGCTTTTAAAAGCAGAGTCAGGATTGGAACTCATCTGGACTCAAATTTTCTTCCTTATGACAAAAAGAATCACATTTCAAAGTGTGTAATAGCATGGGAATTTTACCTCCAAGTGAATGCCATTATATTTCAGCTGGACTTTTGCTGAATTCTGCAGAGAAAAGCTTGACCCTCAATTAACAAGCACATGCACATCTTAAGTCTCCCACATTTGCCAGGTGGGTGCAAATTTAGATAATTAGCCCTGACCTCGAATAGCCTGCCTGCTTCACCTAGTTACAGATGTTGCTAAATGCTGTCCTCAGTTTTCATTAAATTTGGTATAAAAACCATCAAGAACCATTATGTCAGAAGAATATATTTTTTCAAGGAATCTTGCTGAATGTGTGCATGTTAATATTAAATTTTTCTTTGAGAGATTTAAAGTTCAATTTAACACATCCCAATACATAAGGTTCTCATGTAGACTAAAGCTGAAAATAATAGGTGTGTATGTGTGTATGTAAAAATTAATTTTTAAAAAAGCATTTATTGAGCTTTTCATAAATTTTTAGCCATATGTTAGGGGTCAATGGTAAAATATAAGATTACTTCCATTTAAATATTTATAATTGAGTAGTGAAGTTTCATATATAAATATTTAGACATGAGTAAGCAATTTATGATTAACCTCTGCTTAAAGAAGTAGGCATTAGGAAAAGGGAAAAGTCATCCATTTAGGGCTTGTTGTTAACAGGAAAAATTTGGGGGAGAGGCCACTTGATGTGGCCTTTTAAAATGATAAACAGGATTCAAATAGGTAAAAATCAGTTAATGTTGATATTTTTGTTCATGAAAAATCAGTAGCCACAAACCAGTATCCACAATCTAGTCTCAAAGTACTACCTCTTCCAAGGAATTTTTGAAAAGTTTATTTTTTAACCTAGAGTGCAGGTGAAATAACAATGGGAAAGAGGAAAAACAAATCACCAAATATAATGTATGATGTTGAAAGAACCCTAAGTTCAACTGTAATTCAAATGCTAACCCTACCTAACTCTGGAAAATCGGACAAACGTAGCATCATCCATAAATTCAGCATATCAGTCAATAAATTGCATTAACCCATAGTCAAGTAATTAATGCCTTTATCCAGAGAATTATTGATTCTACAGTTAGCTTCCTGTCTAATGACAGCATATTCTGGCTAATACAAGGAAAAAATAGTCTTAGTTCTCACGAGTGGCCATTTCAGTGGGGTTGAGATTGGGTTGCACATCAATTTCATGTGCCGCCTGTGTATAGAAAATCTGTCAGTTTGCTTTTGTGCCTTTTACTTAGGCAAGATCCATTTTGGTAAGTGATGCTTTACACAAGACTCCATTTACTTAGGTAATATTCCCTTGCTAAATTTTCATTTGTGACAAGAATAGAGAAAGAAAAAAACCAGAAAACTAACCAGAAATCTGCCACTTTGATATATTAATTTCAAGTCCCCTCATGCCTTCAGATGATTGCCCATATGCACATGTAATTTGCCCATAGTGTTCCTACCATATCATCCATTCATCTCCACTTTGAATTATATCATTAAATTATCTTCCCATTGATCACTCCCTCCTCTATTCTCCCACAATACATTATTCTTACCTCTGCTATAACATTTGCCACTTGGAATAACTAAAATTTTTTGGCTTATTTTCCCACCTAGTAGATTATTTCTATCAAGATAAGATATGGAACACAGACATAGTAAATAATTGTTGAATAAATAATTGTTGAATAAATTAATGAAAGTGAGTGTATTATATTGAGCCTATATATCAGAATTTATGTAGTTTTTTGTTTCTATGACTGAAACTTATATGGTTTCCCATGCTTTTCACTTATCTATTGCTTCTTGGGATTAGTATTTAAATGTTAGGAAACATAAGCCTTTAAGAGGGTGTGTGTAATAAAAGTGCTATCAGTAATAGGTAAGGGCAAAAGACCAGAGAGGTGTTTTCAGTCAAAATTCATCAAGCTGATGGTGAGTTATTGGGTCCACAACCTACTGTGTTATCATTAACACCTTTGCCAGTAACCTGACAGAAGCAGAAAAGTCAGAGAAATCAATCTGAATACCTTCCCAGAGTCAGGATGGGGCTTAGCAGAGATGGAAGTGAAAATGAGTATATGGTTCTGGTGACAACTGGAACCTTGTGGAAACTGAGAGGCAGGTGAAGAAGTTGAAGAACAAAGTCACAGTTTTTAAAGGAAAGATAGCTCAGCTGAATAGTGGCAGGTATTGAAACACAATGTTTTATTGATTGACCATTCCCTACAAAATAAGGCAAAAACCTACAAGAACTTCCTTTGAAATAAAGAAAATTATATGGGGCTGGGACTATAGGTCAGTGGCAGATCATTTGACTACCAGGTACAAGGCTCTGGGTTCAATCCCCAACACTGCAAAACAAATAACTCAGTCAGTCAGTCAGTAAGTAAGTAAATACATAAATGCTCCCTTGACTCAAGGCACAACTTACCACTAGCCTGGTGCAGTGGCACATGTCTATAATCCCAGTACTTGGGAGGCTGAGACAGGAGGATCACAGGTTCCTGGCCAGCATGATAATATAGCGAGAACCTGTTTCAAAGTAAAAGATAAAAAGGACTGGGGGTGGGTTCAATCCCTAGTACAACAGGGAGAAAACAAGAGAGAGAGAGAGAGAGAGAGAAAATATAATATGCATTCCTCACTTTCTGTCTTCTAAAATGTTTTACTGTCTATGGGAGTTCTGTGAGGTGGAGGAGACAAGTAGCAGCAAAGTCTGCCAAATGTGAAGTTATATGGTCCCTATGTTTGCATAGTCAATATTTTAGTTATGTTCCTACATGTTTAGAGATGCTCTTAACGATGTCTGCGTCTTTCTGTCTATATCCTTTTCATGGGCAACCAACTCCTGTGTTCTAAAAATAAGGATGCCTTGACACCTGGCATCTGCCAGGCCTTGAGAGAACTATGTTAATTATGGTTGCAGATAGAGCTCTGAACTATCTTTGTTTTGATTTATCATCTGAACACAGATTGTGAGGGCTTATGGGGTAACCTTGTGAGGTCACCTAGTCTGCTCTGAGGTAATAGAACCAAAGCCACAAATGGATCACACCAAATAGAAAAATTACGCTCCAAGCTCTTCAGAGAAAGCTGGGGACACCTTAATAACTTACTTCAATGCAGGGAAACCTTTAGTGTTCATTGCATTTACCCAAATTTCTTATTTAGTGGTGAGAGTATTTGAATATAAGTACTTCACAGAAGAAAAACAGATTAGAATAGTAGTGTTGTTGTTATTATTATTATTTGTGGTACTGGGAACCCAGGGACATTCTACCTCAGATATATCCCCATCCCTATTCTATTTTTTTTTATTTTGAAAAAGGATCTCACTAAGTTGCTGAGACTGACCTTGAACCTGTCATCCTCCTGTTTCAGCTTCCCAAATACTGGGATTACAGACATGTGCCACCTCACCTGGCTTTTATTTCATTTTTGATGTTGGCATTTTCACAGTACCATTCCAGTTTTGTTTGCCCCCCAAATAGTGTGAGGTTTATCTGTGATGACCCTGGCCCGACTGGCTGTGCGTAGTAAGAAGCAGGTTCACGGGGCTGCTGACCCCATGGAAAGTGGCTCTTCATGCCAGAGGTCCTGAGCTCCCTGCCTTCTTCAGCAGAGTAAATTTAGCTCTTTTTTTCAGGCACAATAAAATTGGATGCCAGATGGCAATATTAGTGTGTGATGTCTGATTGCAGGACACCCTGAATGACCTCTCACAGGCAAACCACTTGATGCCTGCTTGGCAAAGATGATGCACTGTATGGGGTGGAGCGGCAGGCCAATCTGCACCAGTCAGAACTGGGCTTTCATTCTGACTCTTCTACTACTGGCCTTGTAACACTGGTAAACTCTACCACTGAATGTGTTCATTTCCTGTATTATGAAATGAGGATATCATTTTTCTTCAATGGTATTACCATGAAGACCTATTGTGGTGATGTATATAAAGTGCTTAGCATAGTTCCTGGAACACTGTAAGTGGCAGTTTTTCCTTTGATGAATATCTGCTTCCAACTTTATAAACTGGCTACTTCATCCATACATTGCTTTGGATGTGAATGAAACTCTCTATTGAGGTCAATAAATAAGATTGAGACCATTGATGTAATTCTGTGCAGAGGTGCTGAAGCCCAGTGACATTTCTAAAAATATATTCATTGAGCTGAGAAACACACACCAGTCCTCCATCTATTTACATGAGTAAATGATGATGACTTCCATCTATTTACATGAGTGACATGTATATCTGCTATCATCTATCATGAACAAATATCTAATCATCAGAAACTAGTAGAAGCAAGGAGACATTAGATGTGATCTCTACCTTAAAGGAATGCTCATTCTGTTAAGTTGAATCATATGAAATTGCTAATTTTATTGGTTCAAAAATTGTAGAACATTAGCCATTTAATAAGATTTGAACTAGTATTTGAACAGTAATCAGTAGGAGTGAAGGAAGCACATACTATTTGCTAAATAAGAAGCACTGGCAATACATTCAAGAGAAAAACTACTTAATACATGCTGGATGCATTCATATAGAATCCTCTCCCCTTTCCTCCTCTCCTCTTTTTTCCCCTCTGTTGAGCTTTCCTAACATTGATAACAACATAGAAGCAATGTTTAGGAAAAAAAGCAACAGACTTGAAGTCATAAAACTTGTGTTCAAATTCCAGCTCCACCACTTTCTTACATGAACTCTACCAAGTGATTTAACCTTTCTAGGTCCCTAGTGTCCTCATCTGTTCTAAGTAAGAAAAATACCAATGTTGTTGGGTTGAGAACTAAGTGGACACCGTACACAAAAGTATGTAGCAGTGCTTGACTCACACTTATCTGTGTCCTCTTGTTCTGGACATAAGTCTTGGGTTCCAGTTGTGCATAGTAATAATGCAATTGCTGCCTAAATGATGATAATTTGCAGTGACCTCTAGTCTGTTCAAAGCATTTGATTACTCATGCCTGCCAGAACCTTCCTTCATGATATAGCTCCTTTCATAGTTCATGCACATACACACACACACACACACACACACACACACACACACACACAGAATTCACTCTGCCATTCATTCAACAAGTACTTCTTGAACACAAACTCTATGCTTTGAAAATGAGTCAGTGGATCAAATAAAGTTCCCATCTGGATGAACCTTGTATTCTATTGGGAAAGTAGGCAATCACAAGTGAGCAAATAGACAATAAAAGTCCAGGTAGTAACAGAGGCTTTGAACAACTGTCAGGGGAAGAAGAGAGGAGAGTGATCCTCAAGGGGAGTGCTGAACTTAGTGAGAGAGCAAGCCTTACGAAGGTCTTGGAAAGAGTTTTCCAGACAGAAGGAAAAGATATTGCAAATGCCTCTAGGTGAGAAAGTTCCTGTCAGGTTTCAACAATATCAACAAAGCTGGCACATTTCAAAAATATCAATAGATCTGGATAACCTGATTGCTCTGGGTGTTGTGTGGAAAGTAGAAGGATTCGATTGGTAAGCAACTGCAGAGGAAGATGACCAAGAGGCTATGCTGTCATCTAGGCAAGAGACAATTATGGCGTGAACTAGGGTGGTAGCAATGGAAGTGGTAATAAATAAATTCTCATTTTTTAAAGAAAAATTATGATAGAGCAATCAACCTGCTTTCTGATGAAGATCAATGAAGTTGGAAGAGGGAGGTGTGAGAAAGGAAGAAATTAAGGAAAGCTCTTTTCCCCTGAGAAACTGAATGATGGTGGTGCCATTTAAAGAGACAGAAAATATTGGGGAAGGACAGAGGTTTATGGGAAGTCATATGGCATCTTATTCTATTTTGTAGTGCTATAACAGAATACCTGATTCTAGGTAATATATAAAGGAAAGAGGTTTATTGAGTCAACAATTTGGAACCTGAAAGTCCATGATTGGGTGGCCTCATGGGTTGACCTCTGGAGAGGGCCTCTGTCTGCATCATAGCATAGTGAATGGCTTCATATGATGTGGTTATATGCAAGAGGGACAAGTGGTACCTATGGAAGTGCTCACATAGCAAGAAAGGGATCAAGAGACGAGAGAAGGGCCAGGCTCACTCTTTTACAACAATCCACTGTTAGGGGAACTAACTTAATCCTACTAGAACTATATTGATCATTCTAAGGGTGGCACCCACATGACCTAATCACCTTCCACCAGGCCCCACCTCCTACAGATCTACCATCTCCCCATACCATTAAATTGGGGGCCAACTTTCTAGCATATGCACCTTTGGGGAACAAACCATAGCAGCGAGTTTGAGGGATTCTTTTTTTTTATATTCAGTCACATTTGAAACGGGGGACCTCATTCCACTGTCAGGGAATGTCATGGTTTCACATGATTTTATTGGACCCTTCCAAGGCTGAGCAACAGATATCTTTCAGGCCATAGAGTTGGCCACCTACATAACTCTGCTTCTCCCATGGCTGGGTGGTTTACTTTGACACATAAGCAAACAACTTCAAACCAAATATCTTGTTTATTGGTCTAGAGTTGTTATCTCAGCTAGTTACTTACAAAGCTGAAATTGAGGGTCTAATCCATATTTGAAGAAATGATTCTCTGACTATACACATACTTAGCCACTTGGCAACTATTTATCATTCTGATTTAAAATGAATAACTACTTATTAAGAAAATCTGATGGGGGAAAGTCTGATCCATTTTTAAAAATTATCTAATTTTTCCTGCTCAGTATCCTCTAACATTTTTTAACCTCCGTTTTATTGGGCAGATGACTGAGTACATATGCATCAGGGTTAATAATTGCCCCAACCTCACAAAGCAAGTTGACCATAAGTAACACTGAGGGGAAAGTAGAGAACTCTCCACCTTCCTTCCACAGAAAAGAGTGGAAAGAGCAGGTCCTCCTGACCCTTAGTAGAGAAAATGATTCAGGGAGCCCTCTTTTATGTCCTTGCTCCTCTTGCATAGTGAGGGAATGTTCCAGAAAGGCGCCACACAAGTTTTGTTTTCCACATGAGCCTCCGGTAGTCTTAAAAAGCATGCCACAGATGACCTTTGTCACATTGGTTTTAGAATATGTGCTTCTGTGTCATTTGACAAATAGTTTTAAAGCCTTTATGAAGAAAGTGCCCAAGGAGGAACCTCTCTTTGAAGCTCCAGGAACAGTCTGCTGGCACCTACCTCCTCCTTCAAGTTGGGCCTGCACTCCCTTTCTTTCCTGTGCATTCTTGCACAAAGGCAGAGGGAAACAGCCTTTCTGGTGCAACATAAGCCTCTTGTAAATACAGTTCAATGAATAACTTCTATCAGGAAACTCCCCCTCCTAGACAGCCTGGACAAATCATACCCAAATCCTCACTATATAGCCCAAGAGTACTAAATGCATGCCTGCAGTGGCTGGGAAGAGCTGGCCTCTCTCACACTTGCTTCCAGGGGTCACTGGTACTGATTTCCAAAGTACTCAGTCCTTTTCACTCTGTCATTTCTTAATCTCCTTCCTTCCTTCCTTCTTTCCTTCCTTCCTTCCCCTCCCTCTCTCCCTCCTTTCTTTTATTTTCTATAGGATATACTGAAGACTGATGGACTGATGAGAGTGTGTAGACAGATGTCACTAAGAGATGTCACATGAGGCATTGTGTGACAATTCTCCTATCTTCAAATTGTCTTCTCTGGAGGTTTTCTCTCTTCCCCCTCTCCAGATGTCAGCTCTATCCCCAGGCTTATACATAATAGTTTTACCCAAGCCAGCTTCTTCAGTGTCTGACCATCTACCCCTCAGAAAAAAAATAACTTTCCCAATAATTCAGAGTCTTTCCTAAGAGGAATCCCTAAGAATAAAACTTTTTCTTTTCTATGACAAATATGGTTGTGAGCTTCCCAGTGGGAAGACATTTCTCAGGTTAGAGAGGAAATTGGAAATTCTCAGTTCCAGTCAGTCAGAAAGGCAAAACAGCAAGTTCAGTTTGATTTTGCCATCAGGCTCTCACCATTGCAATTTTCACCTACTGCAATCTGTCCCCACATGGTATCTCATCCAGCTTTCCTCTACTCTGGATACTGGGATCGCCAGGATGTCTTGACAGGGTTGGAAAATTACAAGGAGATTTTGTATATGCAAACTACCATTTTCACCCAACCAATAGAGTAATAGTAATAATACCCATCATAAGAGTAATAATAAACACTAATCAAAAATCATGAATCTTTATCACCTAGTATCTGCCTTATATTGTGCTAAACTTTTTCTCATGTTCTACCAAGTAATACCAGTAATACTCCTGAGACTTAGGTATTATCATCCTGAAATTACAGATGAGGAAACAGAGTCTCAAGAAGTTGCACAGATAACTATTCAGGGTAGGATTCAAGTCAAGTGTTTCCTCATTCAAATGTAGTCGTATGTATATATGGAGAAGGAAAAGTTGGGGGTATCCTAAATTTTTATAGTGGATGCAGTGTGAACTTTACATTTGATAGCTTGGTAATTTTTGAAATACTGTTTTTTTACAAAACACAAATCCTAATTTTTATGACTTGAATTAACTGACATAAAATTATAATCATATATATGAAATATATATACATACATATACTATTTATTCAGTGAACACATACATGTTCACTCACATACACACACGTACACACCAAATAAACATACCTTGGGGGAAAAAGAATAGAATTGCAAAATCTGTATAAGTCATCTACTAGAAATATATATATATATATATATATATATATATATATATATATGTATATATATATATATATGGAGAGAGAGAGAGACAATTAATATGTAGAACCACTATATTTATAACTGCTTCTCTGAATTTATACTAAACAAAAATATAAAGGAAATGATAATTATGCATATTCAATACCTAGATGCACCATTTGAATGAGTACCTTATTGAAATACTATTTTGCCTGACTAAAATTATGATACATTCACATCAAAACAGATGAACCAAAACAAAGTGGGAGAAAAAAATAAATACATGTTGTATACACATGATTCACATGGCTGATGTGTTTTGACACTCATCTTGAAGGGCGAGAAGCTACTGCTAGACACGCCCTCTCTCCTCATTCAGAGAGAACATCATAACAGTTCTGTTGTCTCATTTCCATGTATTTAAATCACATCTAAACTGTCAAACTAAAATAATCCAGAGTCAAATGAGACATGTGTGCTTAATCTCTTTTTTTTCAGTCAGAAATACTTAACTCCAAGTCTTTTTCCCAAAAAACCTCCATTGTTTCCAGCATTTATCTTATAATTCAGTGCTCTACCTATTACTCCTCCCCAACATCCACTGTGATAACTACAAGTTATTAGCCTTGGGAAAGTCATTTAAACACTTTAAGTATTTCCTCATTTGCAAAATGGGAATAATGCTAACACTACCGTATAAGGTATTTGTAAGAATTTAGAAAGTATCAGATGATGAATGAAAATTTGTTGGCATGTAGTAAATCTCAATAAATGCCAATCTCCTTACCCTATTCTGCTTCTAGAATGTAAAATCCCAAAGGGCAAGAGCTAGCTATGACCTCTACTTCAGAGTTAGAAGCACAGAAAGTGAATGAAAGAGTTTGCTGATTGTATCAGTGTTTTATAGTAGAATTCCATCTCCTTAGTTCAGAAAAGAACAATACTTTTTCCATATTCCTCCCACACCCCAATCCAGAGCCCAAAGCCTATGTTCCCTTGTGACCCAGATCCTGCAGGAAGTTTTGAAGCAGGTACTTAACACAAAAATGGTCAGAAACCCAATTCCATTTGCTAATACAGTATCCCTGCCTGGCGTAGTGGCGCACACTTGTAATCCCAGGACTTGGGAGGCTGAAACTGGAGGATCCATATTTGCAGCCAGCCTCAGCTACTTAGTGAGGCCCTCCACGACTTAGTGAGACCCTGTTTCAAAATAAAGAATAAAAAATAGGGCTGGGAGTGTAGCTCAGAGGTAAAATGCCCCTGGGTTCAATCCCCAGTAGTGCAAAAAAAAAAAAAAAATACCCTATCCCCTAGTAGATTTTAGCGAGCTGTGCTACAGCTTGTTGCTTACCTATCAATCAATGCTTGGCTGGTTGCACATCTAAGATGCATTGGGAAGGACTCCGTGCAGTCTTCCATGACTAATAAGGTAAGGCCAGCAGTTGTTGTAAGGCTCATAAACCTGTGACCCTCATAGATCAATCAGTATAGTATTGTGTTTGAATTACCACAGTCCAAGCAACCAAGAATAATTTAAAAATAACTCAAACTAGCCTTATTCAATACTATAAAGTAAGTACAAAATCCTGGACAATAAGCCCTTTTTGGTTTCTTCCCAATATGCTGCTCCACACAGTACAGCTTCCCTTCTCCAACTGTGAAAGCTCTGTAGTCCTTGTTTTTACTTCCTCCTTTGGTCCTCCCGCCATCTCTCTCTCTCTCTCTCTCTCTCTCTCTCTCTCTCTCTCTCTCTCACACACATACACACACACACACACACACACACACACACACACACACTTTTAAATAATTTTTCCTTTGCACAACCCAAGAACTGTCCAAGACTATACCATCTTGGGAAGGGAAGGTTCCGCTATAGACCTTACAAAAAACCTCTAATCAGATAACAGAGAGAAAAATCTGGGAAATTTAAAAATTTTTAACTAATATCTTGTCATCTTGTGGCCAACATAAGCAAGTGAAGCAAGCTATGGTGCAAATTAGAAAATAAATAGTGAGATCTATCAAGAGAAGCAGGGCATTAGAAGTCAGAAGTCTTCATTTTAATCCTAGTGCTACCAATTTGCTGGATGAACTTTAAAACACAATTTCATGTCTTTGTCTCTTCTCTTGATGTTTCTTGCTGATATGGAAACAGAGCTTTTTCTTAGTAAGATAGAACTGATATAAGGTCACATAGCCAGTGAGTAAATTGAAGAGTTCTAGGAAGGCAGGAATAAAGTCTTTATATGCTTTAGTTTCTTGAGTACCACCCTGATCGAGGAATGATGCAAAACTAGCATTCAGTCATTTGGAGGTGCATGGATGACTGGTACCTGTGTTTCTGAATCCAGAGCCAATGCCCTGTGGTCCAATGCACTTGGTATCCCCTTTCTTCACCTTGCATCTTTTCTGTTATAGTCCCACCTACTTCAAATGATGGCCAAACTTTTCTAGTCTGTGTACTTAGTATAGAACACCAGTTTTCATGGTGATAAAATCTCTACTATTAATTAATTAACTTTTGTTGCTAGCTTTTAGATTAATAAGACCTTTAAGCTACATACATTTCCTATAACTAGATGGCAAAATTTGTACCCACTGTTTGGAAATTATTTCCTCATTTTTTCTGAGACATAAAATATATTCATACACATATTAATTGTTAGATCATAATCTATGAAGATATTTTCAGGGAGTACTGGAATGCATTCAATGAGAAATTATTATTTGTAAGTGTGCATTTTGATGTGTTCAGTGCATTGAGGGGGAGGCAGGGCAACAGAAGAATATAAAAGTAGAAAAGGCAAAGTATAGCAGAGTGTGGTGGCACACACCTGTAATCCCAGTAGTTTGGAGACTGAGACAGGAGGATCACAGGTTTGAGGACAGCCTCAGCAAGTAGTGAGACTCTCATCAACCTAGCAAGACCTTGTTTCCAAATAAAAAATAAAATAGAGCTGGGGGTAGAGCTTGGAGGTAGAATGCCCCTGGGTTCAATTCCAGTCATGGATAGTGTTGATGTTCATTGATTGATTGATTGATTAGAAGTCTCTCACATGAATGACAGTGGAGTCAAAATGATTTTTAGAGAAAATTATTATTATTAGAGAAACAGGACAGCTGAGGAGGCTGGGGAAGAGAGAGAGAGATATCCTGTTCTCCTTCCACCAGGGTCTTTCTTTTATTGAGGGTTTTAGCCAAAACATTGTCAAAATGATTAATCAGGGAATCATTTTGTGATGAGTCAGGGAAAAACAATAAGGTAGACATGGATGAATCAGGGAAGGAAAGGGTAAACAAGGAAGCTGTCCGGGTCCCTGCTTACTGTCAGGGTCCCTGCTTACTGTATGTCAGGGTCCCTGCTTACTATCAGGGTCCCTGCTTACTGTCAGGGTCCCTGCTTACTGTCTGTCAGGGTCCCTGCTTACTGTCCGGGTCCCTGCTTACTGTCAGGGTCCCTGCTTACTGTCTGTCAGGGTCCCTGCTTACTGTCAGGGTCCCTGCTTACTGTCTGTCAGGGTCCCTGCTTACTGTCTGTCAGGGTCCCTGCTTACTATCAGGGTCCTGGTTTATTGGTCCCATTTGGTCCTTGGAGATTTGTCTGTGTGCAAACAAATCTCCATTTGGGTTGGCAGTTTGTGCCCCTCCCAAGCTGGACTGAGGTGACCTCAAAGCTGATGACTAAGAAAATTCCTAACAAATCCCCAGTAACATGCACACACAAAATAAAATAGAATAAAATAAGATAAAAAAAGAAAAGGCAAAGTATGTATTTTGTGCTGCATCTACAACTGACTGATGACATGCACGTAGCACTTTATAGTTTATAAAATGCCTTTACATACATTTCCTCATTCACTCCCCCCAACCATCATGTGGGGTTGATATTATTGTATCCTAGTTTACTGATAGGCAGCTGAGGCTAAGCATCATCTAAGTGACTTATCCAAGATCACAAAGTAGAGGCTGAGATTCATATCCAGAGTCTCTGCTTTCACAACAGACCTTGAGCCAGGATTGCAGAGTAGTTAAGGGTCCATCCCAGATTACTCAGCATTAACAGCACAATGTTGCTACTTACTAGCTAAGTAAGTAAATAAGGCAAATTGCTTAACCTTCATGTATCTCAGCTTCCCATCCACTAAGCGAGATTAAGACTAAACCTACCACATATAATCATTAGGGAAAATGAGTTGATGCATATAAAGTTCTTAGAACAGAACCTGGCTACATGTAGGAAGCACATAATAACACATGTGTGTTTTCATTATGATAAACTATTTCTCACATTTCTGGAAATCTCTGACACATCAGTCCCGGAAGTATATTTCATTTCCTTTATACAAAAGAGTTGATTCCTAGTGGCTGCCTTATTATAAATTACATGTGGTTGTATTTATGAGAAGATTGAGAGCATGCATCAGACCAGTCATTAGGGAACAGGGTCCCAAAGTATAAAGGACAAAACTCTGACCTCTAGTGTAATCTTCATTAGAATATTTCTCCGATAAAATCCCTACACTTCAGGAGCTTGATCGCCATAGTAGCCCTGTGGCCCTCAGAACATAATTTAAGCTGTAATTTAAAATTTCATGAAGGAAGGAAGTTACAGTTTTCACAAAGAGTCTAGGTCAGACACAAGGCCAGACTCAGTGTCTGCCCAGTGCATGAAGCATGGAATCAGGCAGTGTGGCTTTTGAGTTCTTTCCCAGTCAATTTATTGATTAAACTTCAAACTATCTAAAGTGGCACATGTTACTTGGATGTCTAAAATCGGCCTTTGAACAAAATGAGGACACTCGATCCAGACAGTGAGAGAGCAGAAAACTTCAAAATACTGTTGTATTGTTCATTGGCTGCTAAAAAAACAAGGGACCAAACTGTGTCTCAGAAGGCTTTTGGGTCACACATGCTAAATTCCATCACTTGACTTGGAGGTGCCACACTTGACTTTCTGACCCTTCACTAATGTAGATGGACATGAGGCTCTGCTCTCCGAACAAGGCAGGAGCAGCCCCAGCGCCCTCCTGGGAGGGTGGAGTCGGCTCCTAGATTGCTAGTTCAAGGACATTTCCTTGTCATCCTCATCATTTGCCCTTTCTCATCATCTTCATTTAAACATGGCTGTACTCCAGGAGACACTGTGAGCTTGGAGAAATAACGTGAACCCATGGGTCAGAGAAAATCAGGTCTGGTGAGACCACGTTTTGCTTTTTATTATCTGCGTCATAATGGGCAAGTTTTCTTAGCATCTCTCTGCTTCAATTTCCTTATGTGTAAATGGAGATAATAGTATTTTACAATATTTTTAGGGGGATTCAATGAGATAATATATGAGAAAATCTTCAGCACATAGTGAGCACTTAAATGTTAATTTTGGAGGTGGGGTGGAGAAAGAAAAATAGAAGGCAAGAGTATTAACTGGATTTTAGAGTGAGTGGGACTTCTGGAAAAATACAGATAGGTGTCTGACTTGTTAATAAAATTTTAATTTGACTGAGATCAATGAAAAGCCCCATGTGTTGACTACAAATACATACTCATGAGCAATCCCAAGGAAAATCTATCAGGGTTATTTCCTTTCATTAAAGAGCAATATAAATATTGATCAGAACTCCTAATTGACCGGTGTTTTGCTTTCATACATTAAACTTCTGTTCTGTACAGAGGTCACAAATCTTCCAATTACCTTTAGTTCATAATTCATTATGTCACATTAGAAGCTAAACATGAACACAGGGTCCTTATTCAGAAAAAGTACCATTTATCCCCATGCTGCCTGAGCCTCACACATGACCTGCACCAAGGGCTAAGGTAATAGCTCCATCCATCCCAGATAAGCAAGCCTCTCACTGAAATCAAAGCAACTACATGGCAGGGCCAAGAAGCAGTCACTTTACTGAGGACCAGAAATGAATAGCACACCAGCTAATGAAAGGGGACTATTAGTCTTGATGACACAAGGAGGGCTGGACAGATGCCAAGGCAAACATCTGTTGTTGCATAAAGATGGTTAAAGGCATGCTAATCATCTTGTTAGTGCTGGTCAAAATAGTGAAGATATTTCCTGTAAAGGCAATCACAATACATTTGTCTCTTGGACTTGGAAGCAAAAAAAAAAAATGTATTTTTAAATGGAATACTGGACGCCTCAAATCCTAGAGAATTTGCCTCCAATGACTATGTCTTCTGGTGTTTCTCTGGAAAAGCAGTTCCCTTTTGAAGGGCCTTAGATTTAGCCTGCAAAATGAGTCATTAATTAGATATTTTCTTGCTAGTTCATTGCCAGGGAATTCAATGAATGACTGGCATAGAAAGGCACTTAGCAACTGCAAGTTTGAGATGCTTATAGATGGGGCTGAACCTTCCTTGATCTCTAATTCAAACTGGCTTCATTGCCACACATTATTTTGTTTCTCCTTACTAAATTGGAACCCTTACTTTGAACCTTTTCCTCTATCAGGCAAAAGTCTTGCCACCAAGTGAAGCATAAGCTAAAGCATTCTGAATAGCTGGTGTTGGAAATAGTTACTCTATACCTCAGGCCCTGCCCCTTCATATGTCAGCATAGAATGGGACTGGAATTCAGCCTTCCTAATTAGTGAGAAATGGTGACTACCCATGTGAGATGCTATTCCTCCTCTTCAGAACATAAAAGGGCACTGTTTTCCATCAGTTTCATTTACATTAAATTTAGTTTGCTCAATTCTGAACAATACTTTTTCTTTTTCGAGCATTTGTCCTTTAATATACAACAATGAGATTTTCCACTTCTCATAACAAATTTTTCATTTTTATCACTGTGACTGATATCAAAGAATCAGAGTAGAATATTCTTCCAAATTTTGAGAGGATTGCAGAGGTGAGCTAGAGGAAAAGTAAGTAAGGGATTCTGCTTTATGTAAAGATTACATATTTGCAGGGCATGGCAGTACATGCCTATAATCCCAGTACTTGGGAGGCTGAGACAGGAGGATCATAGGTTCAAGACCAGTCACATCAATTTAGTGAGATCCTGTCTCAAAATAAAAAATAAAATAAAATAGGACTGAGAATATAGTTCAAAAGTACAATACTCTGGGTCCAATCCCCAGTACCAAAAAAAAAAAAGTGCTGGGAATATAGTTCAGTGGTGGAGTGCTCCTGAGTTCAGTTCCCAGTACTGAAAAAAAAGATTAAATATTTTATTATACCTCTATTTTATTTTATTCAAGTAAATTAGTAGGAAAAGAATATTAAACATATAGAATAAAATTTACAAGATAATTTAAAAACTGCTTAGTTCAAATGATCATTTAAAAATATAGATTTTTTTACTTAAAATTATCTAATCCCAAAGACTACCCAATTTAATTCCTTCAGGTCTTTTGTAAAAAATAGAGGGGAAGTGGCTACCCCAAGATCACTAGGGGAGATATACTAGTTCTTCCACTTTACTGTACTTCCTCTCACATAAGTTAAACTCTTAGGAAACTAAAATAGTAGATAGAGATTAGTGACTAAGGGACAGCAAAACCAGGGTAAGGATGACAAGTCCTCACCGTGGACTGCCTCCAGACCTGCACTGCTGATTGATGTGGCCTCCTTCCTGGTGACCACACACTCAGCCTGGAAACCACCTCTATCCAGGGTTTCCCATGGCAATTCCCTCTGATTCTAGTTGGTAAACAGTGTGAAGCATATTTCCTATTTCTGGTTTAGCAATGAAGTGCCTGGAGTTTAAAATCGGATTGACCAGCATTCGAATTCTAGTTCTACCCCTTAATAGCTATGTAACTTTGAGCAAGCGATGTAACTTCTCTGAAACTCAGATTATTCTGTAAAATAGAGATAATTATAGTTTCCTCTCAGAATTGTTATATGTATGTGTAATGCTTAGCTTACTGTATGGAACATACTAAACTTTCAATCAGTGGTATTGATCTAATAATAGTCCAACAGAAACAATCACTTTTCTGTATTTTCCATTTTTTAATTCTGGAGGATTAGATGAAGCAGAATGTCTATGGGGAGAGTTTTATAGAGCTATCTGATGGCATCTTAGGCCTCGATACTAGATTCTATACTAAAGATAAGTATAAATCGGTCTAGAAGTGACCTTAATTCATTTGGGCTGCTATAACAGAATACCATAGACTGGATGGCTTATAAACAACAGAAATTTATTTCTTATAGTCCTGGAAGCTGAGAAGTCCAAGATCAAGGCACTGACCCACTTCCTGGTTCATGGTTGGCATCTTATTCCTGTGTCCTCACCTAGTAGAAAGGGGAGAGGGACTCTTTGGAGCCTCTTTTATAGGGACACTAATCCCATTCGTAGTGTCTACCCTCGTGACCTAACCACCTCCTAATACCATCATATTGGCAGTTAGGATTTAACATATGAATTTTGGGGGGACACAGACATTCAGTCTATAGCAAGACCCCATTTAGAAATAAATCTAGGTGTTAGAACCTGTTGGGTTCACTTTCAGCCACTTGCTCGAAGTCCCTCCAAGGTATCTGTTGCATTGAATTGCAATTCTCCTAAAGATGGCTCCTTTAGAGTCTAAAGAAGCTTGAAAAGTTTTCAGAATTCAGGTTTGGATCAATGCCAAGGCTGAGTCTGAAGATGAAGTGCTCTTACATCTCATCCCAGGGGCAAAGGTAGCAAAGGACGGACAACCCACACAGTGTAGCCAGGTCTGAGAGGCTCTTTTATTAGATGTCCTTCCCAGTGACACCAACCAAGAAGAGCAAGCTAAAAGCCATCAAGCACACACTCCACTGAACCAAAAATGTTTTCATCAAAGCCTATTGGGGCATGTTTGCAGAGCCTCAATCTAGGACAAATGGTTGACTGAATCTCTTAATGCCTAGTCTTAACATTTATTTAATTTGAGATCTATTTCTTTCCTATTAAAAATAAAAACAGTTGCAGTCACTCTTTGACATGAATTGCTTCTCTGGAAAGCATCATGCCACCATGGAATTGTCAGACACTTGTATTGGATTGTGACATATTCAGGCTCCCATGTGATAAAGGGAAACAGTTCAGATCAACATTTTAAATATTTTACTAACATGGTAGTGAAATATTTAAAAAGTGTACAGTAATAGCATTGCTGTTTCTTATACTCATGCTCCTTTTTTATTTCCAATAAAACTCATCTTCTGAGGATGTGCAGTCAAGAGCTCTCCCTAGAATATCATCATTTGTAATAGAAGCTCCTGAATAGTTTATCCTTATTTATACTAGTAGCCAGGGAGTCATGGTAACTTGGGGAAGTGCAAAAGCAAAAAAAAAATAATTTTCTTTTCAGGAGATAAGGGCAGCCACACCAAAAAAAGAAAAAAGGAAGAAAGAAAAATCTTGGGTGCCTTTTGAGTTCTCTATTTCCTGATATAATGAATTAGTCACCCAGAAGAGTGTGAATATTCCTAGCAGTTGAAACCTTCTGGTTGTCTGGAGGTTTAATTCTCACATACTTACCATTAGGAGTGACTGTGAAATGCCTCCTCCTATCTTTATGTCTATGGTCTGTGGTTGTGAGCATCTTTTCTCCCTTCTGCTTTTCTGCTTTTTGAATGAGGAAAATAATGTAGATAAAGTCCAAATTTTAGCATAATGCCTAAAGTCTATTTTCCTGAATATTGCATAATTACTGAGGAATGGCATCTTATGAATTTTCAAGTATTTGCCTCTGGTTCATTTTTTTCTCCATTTACATAAAAAGTCAATTGAAACAGAAGTCTTTGTTGCTGCCTTAGTGAAATGTTCTCATGGGATTTCTCACAGAGATTTATGCTTTTGAAACCAAACTTAGATAAAAAAAATATACAGAAGGTTCTGCAAAATATCATGGGAGTGGTCCAGCTCATCGTACATTCCTGTCACACAAATAATTCTTTTCCCTCTTGGCTGACTGTTGGCCCAGGATCTACTCAACTGAGAATAATACAAAGGGTATAACATTTAATTTTGCATCTTTCTATAAGTTAATGAATCAACTCCTCAAAAGTTAATCCTTTTAAAATGATGCTACCTGGGCATGGTGGTGCATGCTTGTAATCCCAGTACTTGGGAGGCTGAGACATGAGTATCTCAGGTTCAGGACTAGCCTTAGCAACATAGCAAGACTCTCAGCAACATAGCAAAACCCTATTTAAAAAAACAAAAACAAGTAGGGCAGGGGGTATAGCTTGGAGATAGAATGCCCCTGGGTTCAATTCCTAGTACCACACACACAATAAAAAAGGTGAAATTTTTTAATAGTCTCCTTTTAGAAAACTGAGTCATCATGGTGCAGTAGATAAAAGTACAGATGATGGAGCCAGATCCCTTACTAGGGCATGACATCAGGCACATTATTCAGGGACTCTGAGAACCAATTGCCTCATCCATAAAACAATCGCAGTATTTCCTTCATAGAGCTGTTGTGAGGAATAAATGCTATGATACACAGAAAGAACCCAGCATAGTACTTTGCATATAAATTATAGTTGTTATTTTATTATTAAATTATTTTCCTAATTCAGGCCATTTGGTCTCAGAAACTATAATATGGAAAAGAAGTTCTGGACCCATGTAAGCAGAAAAGAGTAGTGCGACCAAGCAATGATACAATTCCATTGCAAAGAACAGAAGCAGGGACTCTTCTCTAAGGACAAGTTCAGTTTCCTTCCCAAAAGGTGGACTTTTAGGAAGAGATGTTGGGGACATCATCCTGTACAAAGCAGTTCTGTGTATCACACAAACCAGATGACCACTTCATCTGCAAGCTGAGAGTGAGGAAGGAAACACTCCTTCCCATGTTGTTCAATTTCATTGCTCACACCATCACTTCATTAACCTGTCTCTGACATTTGGGCAGGTTCACATGTGGCAATTTTACAACCTGTGGGAAGCTAACTAATAATAATTCAGACAGACTAAACTTCAATGGCCTTGCCAAAGAAAAGCATTCACTTTAAGTCAAATATATCCAGTTTTGTTGGAATAATCAACTCTCTCTTAGTATTAGAGACACTATAAAGTCCCCACAAACTTTGTACAATTTGAGTGGGATTAAAGACAAGAAGTTAAGCTCCTCTGCATGTTCTTATCAGGAGAAATGGGTTTTTAGACATTAGTTTTGTCCAATTTTTAAATGACTTAGAAACTCATGTCCCTTTTGCTATATAAGACACTTCTGTCTTAACAAAACCTGAAATGCCATGAAAATGTCATAAATGTGAAGTCAATCTATCAAAACCAGATTTAATTAACTTTTCCATTAGCTTTGTTCTTTAGAAATGGTCTCAGATCTTGCCCCATTTGACCCAGGGAGGTGAATAGGATGATAATTAATGTTCCCATTTGAGAGATAAGAAAACAGAAGGATAGAAGAGTTAAGAGTCTTACTCAGAGTTACCCAGGTAGTAGCAGGGTCAGATTAGAATACAAGTGTCATGTTTTATAGTGCCAATAATGTTCTTTATGTAAAGCCATAATAATGCCTTCCATCAATGTTATGTCCCACATATGAGGACCTCTTCATTTTTCTGTTGGCCCAATGAAGAGCACAATTTAAGCAGCATCAAATTTCTGGTAACCCTTCCTGTAACAGATAAGTCTCTGCTTATTTGCATTAATGATAAGCAAGGCAACTACATGAAGATTCAGGAAACACAGCACATGGATTCTGATTTGACAGGTTCTGTTCTGGGTTCTGATTAAGCAAGCTTTGGGTAAAATTCACAGATATGACCTTTATGTTTATAGTTGATATCTAATATATAGTTAATGTATTTATAGTATACATTAATTTCAATATTTAAATATAAATTATGGGACAAAATTCAAAAGGGACAAAAATAGATATAATAAAATTAATTTTCATACTTCTGTCTTTCATCTACCTAGTTCTCTCCACTGAAGGAGAATACAGTATTATCTTTGTAATTCTTCCAAAGCTATTTTATTCATATATAAACATGACATGCTGAAGTATTTTTCCACATTTTGTACAAACATAGATCTTCATTTGAAACAATTTCTACAGATGGTTCTGACAGAGGCAATCTTTAAATGATTAGTCAAATCCTCTAGGAAGAAGACTGACTCTTTCAGAACAAAGGAATTCTTAATCGGAATCTCAGTGGTCCTCAAACTTTAGAATCTATCAGAATTACCTACAGAGTGTGTTAACACACAGTCTTCTGGGTCCCCCTACTTTGAGAACCACTAATCTAAGGCAATATGTTTTAAGTTCAACATTCAAGACTTAATTTGATTGCCTTCCCAAAATACATCATCAATGGCTATAAAAGCATCAATATGAGGTACTTACTAGGAGGCTGACACTGTTCTAAATACCTTATATATATATATATATATATATATATATATATATATATATTAACTTGTTTAAGCCTGCAATGACTCTATGAAGTAGGTATTGTTATTATCCCATTTTATAGAAGGAAAATTGAAGCATATAGGTTAAGTAATTTCTCCAGTTTCATTCATATAGGTGGTAAGGGGTAAAACCAGCCTGACTCCCATAGGCTTAACCATTAGTCTGTGCTGCCTTCCACCCCTCCAGAGGTGGCCAACTACTTTAAAATCATCAGCACCAATTCGTTAGCTTTCACCTGTAATAAATTTGAAAATTTTCATCTTCTTTCATTTTTTATACTTTATTTAACTGATACATAAAAATTGTACTGATTAAGGAGGAATCCATGTAATGTTTCAATACACATATATATTATATAAAGTTTAAATCAGGTTAAACATATTATTGGTCTGTTCAGGTTTTCTTTTTTTTT
>PVJS01033957.1:0-21856 GCA_004027185.1 Glis glis
CATGGGCTTTTTGAACTAGAAGAAACTTTGTTTAAATCCTGTTCTATGCTTGTTAGCTTGCAATCTTGAGTGAGTTATTTAACTTCACTAAGTCTTAGTTTGCTTGTCTACAAAATCTGGATACTCATACTTACCAAACTATACAGTAACGAGAAGGGAATGATGTAAAATGTCTAACATGGTACTGAATATATATATATGAGGCATTGATATATAGAACAATTATTATAATTCTGGAGAGGAAACTAAGAGAAATTATATCCCATAGCTAAGAGTGGAACATGCAGGACAGATATCAGGTTTCCTAATCACTGTATTTCTTGCATTGAACCACATAAAGGGCTTAGTAGTGCTAAGATTCATAGAAAAATGACCTGTCAATTTCTCTGCATGTCTCTTGTTATTCTAGTTTAGAATCTGTGATATTACTTCCTATAACTAATTTGCTTAATGTCACATTAGGACCATGCTACTTCTGTATTATATATAATACCATGAATTGCTGTGTAATACAATATATTTCACTCCTGATTTCCCAATGAGGTTATGAAATCCTCACACCAGGATTCGTTTTTTGTTAGTTTGTTTTTATAGTGCTTCTTTATTTTGGGGATTTGCCTACAGTGTGTAAAGAAAGCTCTTTTACATTAGCAAACTCACAAATCAACTACTAACTGTTTTCTAAATCTGTTTTGTTGAGAGATACTTTATATACAATAAATTGTACCAACTTTAAGTGTAAAATTCTCTAAGTTTGAACAAATGCACACAGTTATGTAACCACTACCATAATTCTGTTAAGAATTACTCTGTCCAAAACAACTACCATTAGCCCCTATTTTTGAAACAGGGTCTCGCTAGGTTGCTGAGAGACTCGCTGCGTTGCAGAGGCTGGCCTCAAACCTGTGATCTTTCTGTCTCAACCTCCCAAGTACTGGGATTACAGGTGTGTGCCACCACACCCAACTAATACTTTATGTTTTATATTGGTAATATTTTGCTATATTAAATAAAATATATTATTATTAAAATTAATTTCATTTATTTCCTTTTACTTTTTAAATGTGGCTAGTAAAATATTTGAATTACATATATGAATGACACTCTATTTGTTGGGCAACATTTATGTCAAACTTTGCTACCACTTCTCAAAACTTCCCTCTTTCCACTTTGCAGTCAATCTCCTCCTCCCACCTTGACCCTTTGCAAGAATAAGAATTCTTTCTGTTTCTACAGTTTTGCATTTTCTAAAATATCAAACAGTGTATGTAGTCTTCTGTATCTGGTTTCTTTCCTTGAGCATAATGTAGTTGAGATTCTTCCATGTTTTATGAATCAGGGGTTTGTTCCTTTATTATTGGCAGTATCCATGGGCAACCATCCCATGATTTGTTTATCCGCCTCTCCATCGATGGACACTTGGCGGGTTTCCAGATTTTGACGATTTTTAATCAAACTAGTATGAACATGTGAGTACAAGTCTTTAAGCGGGCATACATTTTCATTTCTATTGGGTAAATATATCAAAATCAAATTATTGAATGGTATGGCAAATATATGTTCTACTTTAGAAGAAACTGCCCAGCTGTTTTCCTAAATGATTAAAACACTTTATATTCTTGCTAGTAGTAAGTAAGAAATTGCTCCACATTTTCATCAACTTGATATTGTTGCTCTTATTTAATTTTAGTCATTCAGGTAGATGTCTACAGTATCTCATTTTGGTGGTTTTACTTTGTGTTTTCCTTATGACTAACTCACTGGACCTTGCCTTGTGACTAATGATGTTGAGGATCTTTTCAAGTGTCCATTTGCCATTCATATTTCTTCTTTGGTGAAGAAGTTCTTTGCCCATTTTTAGAAATTTTATTTGACTACTGAGTCAAAAGAATAAAGAGTTTTTTATATATGTTATAAATGATAGTTTTTCTGTCTTTGGGTACACTATTTTCTTCTGCAGTATTTAATCTACTGACAATAGAATACTTTGTATTTTTTCATTTTAGATATAATAGTTTTCATCTCTAAATTTCCAGTTGGCTCTTTGCTATATCTCTGTTTCAGTTGGTGTTCTCCCCACTGTGTTCTAAACACCTGATGACTACAGCTTAGAGGAAGGAAGATTTGTTTACAATTCAGAAGATTTCATTCCATGTATATATAGTCCATTTTATACCAGCTGCCAAGCAGGAGCCAGGGTACAGGTCCTTAAAGCATGATGGCAGGAAGGAGAGAGATAGAGAAAATTATGGACATATATGGTCTTCAAGACCACACCCCCAAGGACCCACCTCCTCCAGCCATGCCCTCTTTGCCTGCCTGCTTTACCACCCAATAAATCCATTCAAATTATTAATCCATCAGTGGACTTATCCACTGATAAAATCAGAACCCTCATGATTCAATTATTTCACCTCTGAACATTTATAAATTGCCAATACATGAGATTTTCCAGGGGACATTCTATATCCAAACCATAGCAACTCAATACCTTTTTCTCCCCTATATTCCTCTATATTTGTGAAAAAATTGGAACATATTTATGATAGCTTTTTCTAAAGATACTTACTTGTAAATTCTATTACGTCTGTTATTTCCGGGTCTGTTTTTATTTTTCTCATGCTTATTGATCTTATTTTTCTACCTTTTTATCAGTTGTTGGGCATTTTAGATTTTACATTGCTTGCTGCTGGACTTTGTTTTATGTTTTTAAAACTAGTGATGGATTTTGTTCTGGCACAATTGGGTTACTTGGAATCAGTTTGATTCTTCTGAAACTTCCTTTTAAACTTTATTAGGGGAAGTCCATAGTAGTTATTCGACTAAGTCTAGTCAACCTTTACTATTACGATAATATATGATGATTTTTATTGATGTTCCATGTAATCACACTAGCTGATGAAGTATGAATAATGGTTAGCTGTATATGAGTTCTAAGAATTTTTCAGACTGAGATTCCTTCTTCAGCCTTGGGTAGTTTCCTCTCACATAATTGTGTATCAGTATTTAGCTAGACTCAAAAGGACCCCTTAGCAGATCCCCAGAGCTCTGTCCCTGCGCAGCTTCCTCATCTCTGGTACACTGTCTTATAATCTCCAGCCGTTTTTGCCTCCCTAGACTTTGATCTCTTTCCTAGTTTTAATCAGTCTCTCTTTGGGTTCTCCCTCTCTGAACTGCAACTTAGCAGCTGCCTTCAGGCCCTACACTGGGTGTTCATTGGACTCACCGGTCCTCACCTTCTCTCAGGAAGTACAGTCCATTGTTTCATTGATTCTGTTCAGTTTTCTCTTTATTTGAGGTAGGAGCATAGTTTATTTCATTACTCCATCATGGCTGGAAGCATTAACTTTAAAATAAAACATCTTTGAAATTCACACATATTAAATGTTGCAGCCTGAGTTTTGTTTTTTTTATTTTCATCAAAGTTCAACATATTAGCACTCCTCGTGGTTGGTTCTTCAAAAGGTTAGTTTTGAAATTTTGCTCTCTGGTTTCCAAGAAAAATACCAGTTAAGAATGTTAACACATTAACATTCAAGAAAGGAATTCTACAGAATATAATGAACATACTAGTTTCTAAATTTTTAAGCATCTTTTCTGTATCAAATTAGAGAATTAGAAACATTTTAATTGGAGCTTTTTCCTTTAACTCTCCTGGAAATGGCTTTACTCACCTATATTTCGATATTGTACTTTTAGCTTTCATTAGGGCCATATGAAAACATATTGTACCTTCCGTTAAATCACACACACACACACACACACGCGCGCGCGCGCACACACACACACACACACACAGCTGGACATAAGGAGAATTGAATCACCATAATACATCTCATAATACATCTCCCATAGCTTCTACAATTAAACCTAATTTTCAGATCTTTTATTCCTAGCTTGATGAACATCTTAAAAAATATGAAGAATAAATTAATGGATTTCATTTAATGTATTTTGGTAGTTTTGTGGTTCCAGTGCCTTTTTCTTTCTTTTTTTTTTTTTGCGGTACCCAGGATTGAACGCAGGGGCATTCTACCTCCACGCTACGCCCCCGGCCCATTTTTTATACTTTATTTTGAAACCGGGTCTCACAAAGTTGCGGAGGGCCTCACTAAGGGGGGAGGGAGAGAGAGAGAGAGAGAGACAGGGAGAGAAAGAGAGAGAGAGAGAGAGAGAGAGAGCTGAGGCTGACTGCAAACCTGGATCCTCCGGTCTCCGCCTCCCAAAGTACTGGGATTACAAGCGTGCGCCACCACGCCCGGCTGCAGTGCCTTTTTCTTTATGCTATTATGATTATAAGTTCTTGTTACTTTTTAATTAAAAAGTTTATCTCACAGAAATAGAGAATAGGAAGGATGAGGAAAAGGAAGTACTGATCAATTATAATTTATATGAGCTTAAAACTATTTTTTGTGTGTGGTACTGGGATTTGAACCCAGACATTTGGCATGTTCTACCTCTGAGCTACACATTAAGTTGCTGAGGGCCTCTAAGTTGCTGAGGCTGGCCTTCAGCCTGAGATCCTTCTGTCTCAGCCTCCCAAGTACTGGGATTACAGGCATGGGCCACCTCACCTGGTTGAGTGTTTTGGTCATCATTCTCATTGCTGTGACCCAATAAGCCTGACAACACAACTTACAGGAAGAAAGATTTATTTGCTCACAGTTTTTGGAGATTTCAGGGTTCAGTCCATGTCAGGATAGGTCTGTGACGCTCAGGGCATGGCAATGGAAAGCAAAGAGAGGGATAGAGCAAGGCTCTGCTCTCCCATTCTGGAGACTGGAAGCCAAAAAGAGCAAGCAAGTGGATTCAAAGACAAAAGCAGAATCCCTAAGGCCATACCCCCAGGGACCCTCCTTCTCCAGCCACATCCCACCTGCCTAGGTTACTGCCCAGTAAATCCATTACAATGGATTTATCTACTGATGAGATTAGAATCCCCACAACTTAATTATAACAATGCTGAACATTAAAACATGAGCTCTTCAGGGGACATTCTATATCTAACCATAACACTGAGTTTAAAAACTAATTTTACACGTAGAAAACATTTTCAGTCATTCATATAATTTAGAGAACATTAAAAAATATGCCTTCCCATGAGACTTTTCATGGTAAATCCAGCATGATGACCAAAAAGATTGTTTTTTTGTTAGCTTCTTTACTACAGGAAATGATATATTGTCATGCAGATATATTCATTTTCAGGCAGAATACCAACTTATTTCCTAGTGTTTTTCCCCTTTAGGAGCTTTCATGATTCTAAACCTTTTATGGGATATATAAATCAAGACTTTCTAAAGACAAATTGGCTACTGTAGAATACAAAAGTATTTTAAGCTACCAGGTGAATATGATCAATCTCAGTTGTGTAAGCCCGAGACAATAAAAACTGTTTTGCAGCTCTTATTCCTCTGAAATAAATGTCAGTATAAAACAATTGCAACAACACATCTCTACACATTATGGTGAAACTAGAATTAAGACATTCCATTTGATTTTTTTAAAACAGATACACGTTTAATTTTATTTTTAAAAAGTAATATACATTCATTTTTATAGTTTTTAAAAATTGACAAAAAAGTACATATTTATGATATTTTGATATATATTTCCATTATGTGACATACTTGGCATTTTGTGTGTATGTGTGAACAGAACATTTGAAATCTATTCTCTTAGTAATTTCCCAGTACAAAGTACATTGTTATTAACTATAGTCTACAGCTATGTTGTGCAATAGATCTCCTTAACATATACTGTCTAATTGGAAGCTTATATCCTTTGACCACCTTCACGCCAATCCCTTTCCCCCTTACTGCCACCACTACCTCAGCCTCTGGTCACCACCATCCTACTCTCTGCTTTCAAGAGTTTGATATTTTTAGACTCCACATATAAATGAGACTGTGCAGAATTTGTCTTTCTGTGCCTGGCTTATTTCACTTACCATAATGTCCTCCATGTTAATCCAAATGGATTAAAGAGTTAAACCAAATGGATTAAAGAGTTAAACCAAATGGATTAAAGATATAAACATATGACCTCAAAATAAAACTACTAGAAGAAAACAGAGAAAATGCTTGCAGACATTGGTCTGGACAAAGACTTTTTGGATTTGACCCCAAAAGGCAACAAAAGCAATGTAACAAATGTGATTGCATTGAGCTAAGAAGCTTTTGCATAGCAAAGGAAATAATCAATAGACTGGTAGGAGGACAGCTACAAAATGGGAGAAAATACTTACAAACCATCCATCTGAGAAGGGGTTAATAACAAAATGTATAAGGAACTCAAACAGATCAATAGTAAACAAACACACCAAAACTAGTTTTTAAAATAGGCAGATAACCTGAAAAGATATTTCTCAAAAGAAGATATACAAATGGATGAGAGGCATATGAAAAAAATGCTTAATATCACCAATCATCAGGGAAATATGCATTCATTTTAATGTCTTTCCTTAATGACATTATGATATCAATATATAGCTGATAGCATGTATCATTTTATATCCAAAATATTCAGTTTCTACTTACAGAGCTGCTATAAATTATTTTTTATTCAATTGACTCATAATATCAAACAAGTGATCTGATATCATTTTCTAATGAAATTAGCTTGCCAAATTCCTAGTTTCTGACTGAATTTAAGTCGAATCATTGGCCAGGAGAGTCCCTATTCCCATACCCTTGGGCTCATTACACTAGTCCCTTAATCATTTTTCTGTCTTGACTACAATGCTGATGGTGGATGGAAGATGAAGTCCGTATTTACTGAAACAAACAAGATATTTGAATATCCCTTGCTAACCATTGTACCTGATCATTAAGAGAGAAGGCAATTAACGTATTGTAATTAGGACACAGAGTCTGTGAAACTGTGTTTTAGAATGTCCTGGTAGAAATATATCTATCATAAACTAAGATATGTCTTGGGAAAACTTTAAAAAGATTCTTTTTGTTTCTTAGAATTTCTTTGTCAAATTACATATGGGAAAACAAAATGTCACTGATAATAATGAGATAATTTTTTAGTGAGCATCACAGTAGCTCTGTAGGTGAAGCAAAAAGGCCATATTAATACTTCTTGAATATTTTTTCAGTAGGCTTTTTTATTAGGCTATTGAGGACTGAATCTGTGAAACTCTTCTTAAAATGATACACAGGTGACTCTGTTCATTTCTGTGCAGAACTCCTAGATAAGAGGCTTTCTGATTTGTCTGGGTGCAGAAAGATCAAGTAATTCATTGTTAACACTTTTTTATTCACATACGATTCCTTAATGGAAATCTCCAACCCCACAGCAGCATCCAGGAACCATATAAACCCTATTATTCCAGAAAAATGTTTGAAAGCCTTCATAAATGTAGAACATGGCTGGTGAAGAGGATACTGACTTTTAAAATAATTACTTAAACCTTGGTTTTTAAAAAAAAGAGCAGAGAGTGATGAGAGTTTGGGGGAGTAACTAATGAATACAGTCAAAATAGCAATTTCTATTACATTCATAAATACAGAAGAGTGAAATGGGATGTTTTCAGGAACTGGGGTCCTCCTTACCTCTAACTTAGGCAGCCCTGACTAGATGGGGAGAATCCACTGTATATACCTGGCTACAGGCGTGTCCACCCTTAGAGAAAGTGGAAGAGGGCAATGGTCAAACATCCTCCACAATTTGTGTCTGCTACCAAACTGACTCATCAGTGAGATCGTGTGAGACAATGTACAACAACATACATAACACAGTTCCTGGCATATAATAAAGAAGGTAGTAAAGCATGATAGCTGAAAGCATAGACTCTGAAGTCAAGCCATCTGTATTTTTGTATTGCTTACACTAGACCAGCTGGGTAAACTTGAGAATGTTATTCCACTCTGAGGCTTGCAAGATGATAATAATAATAATAATATCTACCTATTATGGTTGTCAGGAAAATAAATGAGTCAGAATATACACAAAGCAAATAAAAAAATACCTCATATGTAGTAAGCACTCAATTTAATTATCCCTATTTCCACTACAAGTATAAGGATGACTACAAGTATAAGTACAACTATAAGTACTACAAGTATAAGTACAACTATAAGGATGACCATTATGAGATCACCATTAGTTCTGTAGCTACTGTTTTCTTTCCTCGTCTGGGAAATTGCAGAAGCTTTGGATAAGCAGGGTGGGTAAGTCACAAGCCAACTAGTATGACCTATTTGGGCAGGACTGAAGCCTACTTTGTAACATCTACAAAGCAAATATTTTTTTAAAAAAGAGATTATCATAGGAATCAAACTATCCGATAAAACAAAGCACTTTATCAACCTTAGCAAATTATTTATCTATGTAATCATGGATTTAAGGCACACCAAATTCTTAACATGAACAGACATGAAAAGACCTGAGTCCCAAGATTAATTAATAAATTAAGTTATTTTCTAACAGTTATTCTGCATATCTTAGAAGAATTGACACCTGTTTCTATTTTATTGTGATAAGACATGCAGAGATACCATAAAGTTTACCACTTTTACCATTTTTAAGTGGCGTTAAGTACATCACTGTGTAACCATCATCGCTGTCCATCTCCAGAATTGTCATCGTCACAAACTGAAGCTCTTTACCCATTCAACAACAGCCCCTAATTTCCCTTTACCCCAAGTTCTTGGCAACCACTATTCTGTTTTCTGTTTTTATGTGTTTGACTACTTCAGGCACTTCACAGAAGTAGAATTATACAATATTTTCCTGTTGGGTCTGGCTTAACATAATGTCCTTGAAGTTTATCCATGTTGTAGCATGTATTAAAATATTTATTCTTTTTAAAAGCTGAATAATGTTCCATTTCCTTTACATATCATGTTTTGTTTATTCATTCATTTGTTGATGGACTTTGGGTTGTTCCACATTTTTCCTATTATGAATAATGCTACCATGAGCATGGGTATACCTGCGGTTATTTGAAAAGACTATTATTGAAGCCAAGAATGGTGGCACGTGCCTGTAATCCTAATACTTGGGAGGCTGAGACAGGAGAATTTCAGGTTCGAGGCCAGCATCAGCAACTTAGCGAGACCCAGTTTCGAACTTTAAAAAATAAAATAAAATAGGACTGGGGATGTAGCTTAGAGGTAGAATACCTCTGGGTTCAACCTTCAGTACCAAACAAAGACAAAACAACAAAAAAAGACTATTACTGAACTTAGACTTTCCATTGCAGTGATCTTTTCCCCCTACAAATAGTGAGTGTGAGATAATCAACTTAAAAAGACGAAAGATTTATTTTAGTTCAGTGTTTTGGAGATTTCATCCCATGAGTGACTGTGCCTCTTGGTTTGGGGCCTGTGGTGTGGCCGTGCATATGGTGGGAGCATGGGATGGATGCAGACGTCCATCTCATGGTAGCAGGAAGCAAAAAGAGAGAGAAAAAAGGGGGCTGAGGTAGCCCTTCAAGGGCATGCCCCTAGTGGCCTAAATTCTTCCACCTTAGGCCTCACCTCTTAAAGAATCCACCACCCCCAGGCTGGCAACTGAGACTTTAGCACATGAGCCTTTGGGGGACCTTTATCCAAACAGTAGGAGTGAGCTTTTCCTGTATCTCACTTATGTGTATCATTGTGGTACCTTAAAACAGTGTTTATCAAAGTTTAGCGTGTATCAGAATCAGCTACCTAGAATATTTGTTAAACACAGATTTCTGTTACAAGCAAAGCTGAGGGGAGACAGCCGTCTTACAATAGATGAGCCTTTCATGATGACCCCTTGGGAGGGAGGCCTGGAGCATCAGTGACTCTCATTCTGCCCCTATTCCCTACTGGCTGAAGTAGGGGCAAGAGAGCCAAGCGATGTTCCTCAGAGAGTAAGCCTTTCCTAGCACAAAGCGGAGTGGCAAGGGCAGAAAGCAAGTTCATGTAGAGGGATGAAACAGAGGATACCAGGTGCAATGGATCTGGCAAATCAATGTTCCAGTTAATTTTTTTTTCTATTGCCACTAGGGTATCTCAAAATACAATTTCAAATCATGTTTTTTGCTTTTTCAGCCCCAAGTGAGTATAATCATTGGTGTCTAACAGATGTTGATTATTCATCCTCATTATTGTCTGGGGCTTTATGTCACAAAAATGTTTGCAGGTGTGACTGCATGCAGAACGAGGCTTAGAGGAGAAAGACATTGTCTCTACCTGGTTTCAACTCTCTCCCTGGCCATGGGTCACTTGATGCATCTAGTGTGGCCTTGTTTTAGTTGATTAGACGGGTTCATGCCTCTTTTAGTCTTGTGTTTTTATATTCTCTGGATATGATTTCTTGGCAAAAGAAAACAATGTCAGAGTTTGCTACAATCACCATTTCCTAATAATGAAGCCACTGAACAATCCCAGAATTTTGGCAGGACTAAATCTTTCATGTTGGAAACCCACAATTTCTGAGTCTAAATGAATCTAGAGTTCTGCTATTTTCGAACCTTTGTATTTTATCTAAGGAAAAATCTAAGACAAAAACGTGACCAAAGAGCAGTGTATACAGTAAGCTGATCTATTTATATACATAGAGTACTTGTTACAGGCAAAGAATCCGGAGAGATGCTTGGAGGATTACAAGAAAATAATTAACTGAGCCACACTTAAGGGTTTATTTATGAAAAAAAGGGAGACATACCTGAAAAATAAAAGTAGTAATGAGGTAGAAATTTTCCTTACTTCTTCCCATTTCGATGTTTTTATGTTACTTCCTTTTGTTTTTTACATTCAGAGCATTTGTTACAATTTATAATTATATATGTAGAGAAATTATTTATTGAATGTCTTCTTCACCTTCGACTATAATGAGGCCAGAATCATGTCATTTTTTTCCACCAATGTGATGAGGATCACTGGTAATGTCCATTGAATTAAATAACTGCATAAATTCAGATAATAAAACATGGCATAGATTAGCAGTTGTAAGTGGGTAAAGGGTTCACAGGCTATCTACTGTGAGCCAGACTCTTTACATAGGTTCTCGTTTAATTGACCTAGCCAGGAGGACAATAATAGACAAAGAGTGAGGACACACCTAAATCTGTAGGATCCTTTGCCACTGATGATGCCTAATGGTGATGCAGAGTCGGTCTACCTTTGTCCCTGCTGTTTTCTTCCTGTGCCTCTGGTATCAGTGCATCTACACCTTATCCTATTTAATAATTCTGAGTGTTTTTGAGTTTATAGGGGGCTTCTTGTCCATAAATCCACAAAGCCCCATAGCAGCCCGGTGGAGAAAACATGTCTTCCCCACTTTACAAAGAGGGAAACAGACTCAGAGAAACATAGTGATGTTCCCCAAGATACCATCTCAAGTCAATGGGAGAACAGAAAAAACTTCAAACTGAGTCTTCCGCTCCAAGTCTAGTGCTGCACAAGCAATGGCACTGCACTGCAGTTTGTCTGTAGTGGTTGCGGCCACTACTGAAGGGCCCAAATGTCTAGTTTGCTCCTTTTCTCCCTGAGCATTGCATTTTCGAGACACAATTGGGATTTGCATTTAGATTTTCAAGCTCTGAAAGGTGCTTTCCCCCATGGATTTGAATCAAATGTGCGAATAGCATCCACAAAGGTTAATCTGTTTACTCGACTAGAACATTTTGCACTGCAGGAAAAAACTAGGAGTTGCATGGCTGGGCTCCTCCAGATGTCCTGTGCTTTGCGCTGCTTTATTTGCATTTGGTATTTCAAAGCTTATGATCAATTTACAATTATAATTGTCATCAAGATTTTACTTTAACTAGCACTTTGTGAAGGAAAACATCAATTTACATTATCTCGTGGAGTTGGAAAATATCTAATGATTTATAAAACAAAAATGGGTTTCATCAAGACAAGTGAGTATAAAATTACTGTTGCTGCTCTATGTTGTAATCATTTCCTAATACAAGATCCTGTTATTTTCACACATGCATTTGATATTCACTATGCTAGTCCATGATAAGGTAATTCTAATCATTGAATTCTCCAGCTGCTTTCAGAGAATGAAGAGCGCCAACATGAATAAGAAAACAACACAGCTGATTATCAAATGTGCACTTGTAACTAGATTAACAAACAAGGATGATTCCATAAGTGAGCTGTTTCTCCTTTAACACATACAAAAATGCATTCACTCCATACACTGTCAATAGAGTTCTTGTCAGTGAGTTAGACACATTTCTTTAGTTTCTTTAAACTAGAATAAGAGCAGGAAGAAAAGATATAATAAAATGTGCATTGAATGTATTGTTTTGAGAATCATTAGATAATAGTAAACATTTATTAAGCTAAGCATTTGCTCTGAGTTAGGCTCTGTGCTAAGAACATTGTATGCATAAGCTCATTTAATATCTGCAAGAATCATTGGAGAGTAAGCATCTCCACTATTATGAACTATTGGGCTCTGTTTGATTCCTTCCACTATTCACTTCTGTGTATGTCGGGGGATGGTACTGGGAATTGAACACAGGGACCTTCTACCTCTCTGCTACACCCTCAGCCCTTTTTATTTTATTTTTTTTTGTTTTGAAACAAGGTCTTGCTAGGTTGCTGGGAGTTTTGCTATGTTGCCGAGGTTGTACTTGAACCTGCGATCCTCCTGTCTCAGCCTCCCAAGTACTGAGATTACAGACATGCACCATCATGCTCAGCTCAATATTCACATTTTAAAAACCTATTCAGCAGTGTGATGGCATTAAGAGTTGGGCCTTTGGGGAAGCGATTAAATCACGAGGGCAGAGACCTCATAAATGGGATTAATGCCTTATAAAAGAGGCCCTGGAGAGTTTCTAAGTCCCTTTCCACCATGTGAGGCACAACAAGAAGGCACTATCTATGAGCCAGGAAGCAGATCCTCACCAGATACCAAAACTGCTGACACTTTGATCTTGGTCTTTCTAGCTTCCAGACTGGGAGGCATAACTTTCTGTTGTTTATGAACTACTCAGTCTTAACGGCATTTTGTCACCGCAGCCTGAACAGTCTGAGATATAAACTTCCTCAAAGATGAAGAAAACTGAAGTTCACAGTAGTCAAGTTGCCTAAGTTCTATAGCAAGTAAGAGGAAGATAAAACACCAAATAAAGTCTATTTTCAGATAAAAGTAAAATCTGAGAAAAAGCATAAAGTGATAATACCTGGTTCTGAATTTTATTATTAGTCTGATAAAAATAAACTAGTTGATGTGTTAATTATATAAGCTTAGAATGAAAAGAAACCTTAGATTAAAACTCCCTGAAAACAAAGACCGTCTTACCCATTTTTGGATCTTCTTGCAAATAGCAGCCCACAGAAAATATTGTACTGAATTTTGCCCAGCCTCAGTCAGAATCTTCCAAGGTTGGAAGTCTATAATCTAATCTACTCTTGAGAAATTTTAGGTATCAAAAATATCTTTAAGCCGTTAAATAATAATCTTTTTAAATTTCCTTCCATTGAAACTGACCATGGATCATGAATGAATAGCAATATTTATGAATATAAATATTGATAATATTGGTGTTCAGCATAGATGGCACAGTCTGTACTGAGCTTATGTGAGTTTAAACTCCTGATCTGCCAAGATTTGCCTTTAATCCATGGCTCTCTTCTGCTTACTTTTGGGTCAGTTAGGTAGTGCTTACCACATATCAATACCAAGTTCCCACCACATATCAAATTAATATGAATATCTTGAGCTAGTCTGAACATAACTTTTTAACAACTCTCTACATCATGCAGATGTGAAGCCAATATTGAGAAGCACCATCATAGAGAAGTTTACATTAAATAAAGAGGGTTAAGCCAGGCAAGGAGTCATGTAGCTGCCCAATCTGCCCTGAGTAGCCAAGTCAAAGGCTAATGGCACTACTTTTGTGAATTCATCAAGCATTAAGGTCTAAATTTTATTTTAACCCTGCACACAAGTTAATCAGACCCTAGGAAGTTGATAGCAGGTTAATCAGACATGAAGTTGTGTCTAATACCAGATATATTAGACTGCCAAAACTATGGGGACTTTGCACTAGGCCCATCTGCTGTCTGCAGACCCCTTCATCTTTCTTGATTAGCTGGCAGATAAATTTATCAGGTCATTGTTCTATAAGGCTGGAATCCAAGCAGAAAGAGTATATAATGTTGGGATATTTAGCTTAATCCTGATAAAATATCCATGCCTCAAAAACCGATCACAGTATTCTTCTGTCCAAATTCTCTTGTTCTACAGATTCAAGATCCTGTGGATACTCTAAACTAACATTGTCAATTCTACCTCTTTGACACTTGTTTTTCTGTGTTTATAGCTAACCTCCCCCCCTTCTTTCATCTTATAGTTTTTAGCATTGACTGGCAGCATTCTATTTTTATTGTTCTCCTGCTCCTGCAGCACAGCCTATAGAATGCTCATCATATGTGCAGAAACAGAAACTTGGAGGAACAGAGCAAACTTTAGAAGAGCAGTTCATTCTTAACCTACTTTTCTGCTGAGACACTCATCAAGGTTGATGTTTACTTGCAGGAGCATACCCAGATTTTGAAAGCTTTGTCAAATTATCTCTATTTCTGTTTCTTTATCTGGGTCTGTCTCATGTTTTGGGCTTTCTTCCAGTGTTTAATGATTCTTGATTGTCCATTCATATTTAGGAATGAGTCAATTAAAAAGCTGGGTTGGAGCTGTATGTTCAAGAGTAGATCTAGCTTTAGGGTGATGAGGCAGAGAAAGTAGACGGGGCATTCCACTGGCTACTGTGCCCAGCTCTGCTTAACTTCCCATGCACACACATCCTCCAAGGCAGTATTGCTCTCGTTTGACCATACACTTTGGTCAGATTCTTTAGAATTGCTCTTCTACATTTTTTTTGCCAAAGGATTAGGGTATAGGTGTAAATATTTGGAGGTCTTTATAAAGACTTTTGGCTGTTTTTACAGGTGTTCAGCCTAGGGATCATTATGATTCCCCTTTTAGCTGCAGCCACCAGGTTGCGCTGAGTCTATCTCTATCTTGTCTCATATTTACACTCTTCAATACAACTTTGGTCTCCCAAAGCGCTGATGAGCACACTCTCTCTTTATCATTATGTCTTTATCACTTTTTTGAAATTTTTATCTTTATTTTAAAAATGTCTAAGTATGAAAAGGAAACAAATACTGTGAATAAAGGAAAACAAACATTCAGGAAACTTATGGAATGTGAACGGAAGCTGAAAGATAAGTAGATGTTGATTATCACAATTCAGTTCCCTAGCCACATCTCATCCTTTTGTCTTCTCAAAGTTTTTACTAATTGTAAAAAAAATGATGATGAAATAGTAATTTTCTTAAATTTATAGACCCTTGTCCTTGAGTGTTTAAAAGAAACTACTTCCAACTCTCTTCACAACTGTTTATGAATAATTACTCTGTTTTGATGTTGATTTAAAGCAGTTTCATTAGACTATTCAAGAGTCCAGAAGATATTCACAAGCTATAATTAGGAAATTATCCGAGAAGGTAACAGTTAATACTGGTAGATGTGAGATTGTGCTTGAGATGGGCGTGGTGGTGCACGCCTATAATCCCAGTACTTGGGAGGCTGAGACAGGAGGATCGAAGGTTCACAGTCAGCCTCAGCAATTTAGCAAGGCCCTCTGCAACTTAGTGAGACCCTGTTTGGAAATAAACAATAAAATATAGGGCTGGAGGGTGTAGCTCGAAGGAAAAACACCCTTGAGTTCAATCCACAGTATTACCCCCCTCAAAAAAAAAAAAAGATTGTGCTTGAGTGCAGACAAACTAGTAGATTAAGTGTACAGGTTGGAGGACATGTCATGTGTTTGCTTTCCATTACCATACCAAAATACCTGAGATAGTCTCTTTTAAAAAGAGGAAAGGTTTGTTTTGGCTCACAGTTTTGGAGGTCTCTGTGCATCGTTGGTTGACCCCATTGCTTTTGGGCCTGTGATGAGGCAGAATGTCATGGCAGGAACATGTAGCAGAAGAAACCCTTTTACCTCATGGCCAAGAATGAAAAGAGAGAGAGGAAGGGACCAGGGTTCTACAGTTCCCTTTGAAGAAATGCCCCCAGAGACCTAAGACCTCCCACCAGGCCCTACCTATTAAAGGTTTTACCACCTCCTAAAAGTGCCAAGCTGAGGACCTAGCCTTTAACACAAAGACCTTTGAGAGCACTTCATATCCAAGCTGTAGCAGAGAATAACATGCACACAATTTACCTAGACTTTTTTCAGTTCCCAAAGCTACAACTAATTTCTGAAGTATTTTTGGTTCTGCCTCATAGCGCCTGGTATAGAGCTTTATCCATAGTAAGTACTCAATTTTCCACTGATAAACTAAGTGAATTTCTGAGACCCTTGCAGCCCAATAATTGATAAAATATTACAGCTGGAAGGAGTTTATCAGGTCATCTAATTTTCCTTTGATTTGGGGACATTTTTCTTTCTTATATGCCATCATTGCTGAAAAAGAAGGATATGAAAATTGATAGGTACCAATAAGTTGTTAATGCCTTTTTTCCCCAAAGAAAACTTCACAACTGTTATTGCTTGATGGATTGTCTTAGAGTTGGTGGCATTTAAGAATTGAGTAAATACAGTGTTTACTTTTTCCTAATGTGTCATATTTTTTCTTTTCTCTCTACTTTTGTATGTGCTTTTTCCTTTGCCTGGAGAGTTTATTCCCTCTTTGTTTCTTGGTGAATTCCTAACCATTTATTTTTCCCAAATCAGTTCAAATGTTGCCTCTTTGATGAGGCCTTACCAGATTCCCACAGGAATAGCTTATGCTATCTCCTCTAGTGTATTGCTTTCCTCATATTTATAAATAACCTTCTTCAACTTCTTCACTTTACATGAAGTAAAACTTGTCCTGAGAAATGAAGTGACCTTTTCAAAGTTAAACATCAAAGGACCCTCAGAGATACAATCAAGACCCTTGTGATCACCATATACCCAACTGCATGGCTCAGCTGCATTCTGGATCCGCTCTATTTTGGTTGAGTCCCAAAGATGTTTGAGGAGTGAATAGGAGAGTAAAAAAGATTTCATTATAGGAAACACTTTTAGAAAAAGTCTTTACTGTGTAATTTGTGTATTTGCAGAAGCTCAGCAGTGTGTTTTCCACTGTGATTTTGGCCAGTGTGCAGCTGTTCAGAGGTACTCAGTACATCGAGTCCTGTAGAACCAGATAGGACCTGACCCTTTAGGGTTATTATTCTGGAGTAGGACACACAGAACTGTTGTTGGTGCAGCTGGCAATAGGCACAAGTAACAGAGTGTATCCTCATACATCAGTGAGGAAAGCAATCTATTTACTTATTTTTAAAGAGAAATAATATTATCCCTAGCATTCTCCATAAACCAAAGTAGAAAAGCAATCCTGTGTTCCTGGACCCTGCCTCATAACTGATGTTACTGCCACATTTCCCAGTTCTCTTTTTCTGGCACAAGCATCTGCTGGGATTTACAACTTGTAGAGGGAGCTCTGCAAAAGTGCTAGATTGTGGGCACGTCACTACATGCATTAAATTGTGTTTTCCAAAAAGATGTTGAAGTCCTAACTCCCACTATTTGTGAATGTGACCTTATTTGGAAATAGAAGTCTTCCCAGGTGATCAAGTTGAGATAAGGTCATTACAGTGGGCCCTAATCCAATATGACTAAGGATATTATAAACAAGGAAAATTTGGACACAGGGTCAGGTATGCACTCTGTCAGCTTTTTGTCACTTTAATGAAGTATCTGACCAAGGGTACTTATGAAGAAGAGGTTTGTTTAGCAACCTCTTGAGTTCTTTGCAAACCCTTGAGTTCTCATGAGTCAAGGTGTCATGTAATCAAGGGGTCAGCAGGCATGAGTTCAAAGTTCAAATGATATAGTGCAAGCTCTGGGGTAAGGGCTGTCACTGATTCATCACCATGGCAGACAGCAATGGCAGGGGCAGGCGGGAGCAAGCAAGTGATTATACCTCACACCAGGAGCAGAGGGGTTAGGAGGGGCCAGACTTTCTCCCTTTATAACTCTCTCATGAAAACTCAAGGAGCCACACAAAACTACCTCCCAAGATCCCTCAATGACCTAAAGACCTTCCATTAGGCTCCACCTCTTAAAGGTTCCACCACCTCCCAACAGCACCCGCTGGGGACCAAGCCTCCAACACATAATCTTTGTGGTGACCAAGTTAAGTCGTATCCAAACCATAACATGTACAGAGGGATGACAATGTGAAGAAACAGAGGGAGTACCATCTATAAGCCAAGAAAATGCTGAGATTACTAGAAGCTAGGAAAGAGACATAGAACAGACACTCACCCTTGCAGCCCTCAGAACGGGATGAACCCTGCTGACACCTTGATTTCAGACTTCTAGTATCAGAAATGTGAGACAATAAGCTGGGTGTGGTGGTACATGCCTGTAATCCCAGTACTTGGGAGGCTGAAACAGGAGGATCGCAGGTTTGTGGCCAGCTTCAGCACTGTAGCAAGGCTTTGAGCAACCTAGTAAGACCGTTTCAGAAAAACAAAGAGTAAAAAGGGTTGGGGGTGTAGCTCGGAGGTAGAATGCCCCTGAGTTCAATTCCCAGTACCCCAGAGGGGGAAAAAAAGAAATGTGAGACAATAAATTTCTGTTGTGTAAGGCACCCAGTTTGTGGTACTTTGTTACAAGAGCATTAGGAAACTAATACAGTCACTAATTTGTTTTCATCTTTGTATCACTTCTCCAAATTTCAGTTCTTTGTTTCCAGAAAAGAGCAAGGAACTGGACAACATGATCTGCAGCCAAGAACTTCCCTGAATATACCCACCAGAAGACTGATGCACGGTTTTGCAGCCCTGTCTCTCTCTCAGAACATCCCCTCTGGTTCCTTTCCCTACACCCTTGGTTTGGGTCGGGCATAGGCCAGGGGCATATCACACTTCTCCAGTCTTCTAGGGAAATTTATGTTCTTCTTCCCCCTACCAGAATAGTGATGGCAATAATTCAAGGAAAGACTCACTATGTCTTAAATACATGTCATAGATTTATCTCTGACCCCTAATCTTTCTGTCATATCTACCTTGAAATTTCAGGCCAGATATCCCATGCTAGAGATCCCAGCCTGGATTCAGCACACAAATGGGTTTTATTTATCTGCACAATGTTTTATTTTAAAAGTAAAAATTGAAGAGCAATTAATTGGCAAGATTTAAAATTTGCATGATTTCACATCAAAATCTGAATTTCTCATACAGAGGGCTGGCATTCCCACATGGTAACCAGAAGCTGTTTCTAGCCCATTTCCGATGAGAGGTGATCACCTCAGAAGTGGTATATACTCTCCCCTGTATCCTGCCTCCAACCGTCCTTATCCATCTTATACAAGGTCCAGTTCTGGCTTCTCTCACGAATGCTATCTCTGTGGACCCCAGAAGCAATTGAGTTTGGGGCCTCTGTAGATATTGTGGCGAGAACTATTTATTTCCTTATTTTATCTGGAAGTACAAAATTTATTTTAAGTCATTTTATATGCCTCGTGTTATCTAAGTATGTCTGTCTATTGATCTATCTACCCTATAATTATTGTGGAAATATTCTCAGAGTGGAAATCAATCAGATATTTATATAAAATCTTCTTTTTCATTATCAAAAAGATTATCTTTTAAATATTATGAGGTCTATAAAGAAAGATCAGGGCATGATCCTGCCCCAGGGGTTACACTGTACTCTGAGTCATGCAGGTGAGAATTCAAGAAGAAAGTGAAAAGTGTGAAGACAAATATGGAGAAAGTTGGAGGGGAATTCAGAGGTGGGAAAGAGCACTTCTCTTTCTGGTGGGGTCATTGTGGGGGAGTCTTGAGTGGTAGAAGGGGACGGTTTAGCTAGGACTTGGATAAAACAGTAGGATTTGACCAAACATGAAAAAAAATGAGCACTTGGGTTGAAAGGTATGTATGAGGTAATTTTGGGAAATACCTAATATTTCTGTTTGGTTGAGCTGAGGTCAATTGTGGGGAATAAGCTAGAGAGGATAATTCAGAGGTATCTAACTGGGGCAGGCATGTCAAGACCAAGGAGGTTAGGCAGCACTGAGTTAAGGATCTTTTCAAAGATCTGTACTTATTTTTTGGACACAATTAAGAATTAGACAAGAAGGATGTGCTTAACTTGTTAAGCTCAAAAGGAAAAACAACCACTCACGTTTGCATATAGTATAAATTTCAAGGTAAAAAATGTTCCTTTTTTATTTTCTTCATTCTCTTATTAGTAGCAGTTTTTAGGGAAAGTGGTCCAACATAGCTCTTGGCAGGTGGTTCTAAAGTAGCAATACAATACTGTTATTTCTGATACAACTTCCCCTTCCTTAACTTTCTTTTCTTTTTTTTTTTTTGTGGTACCGGGAATTGAACCCAGGGATGTTCTACCTCCGAGTTACACCCCTGGCCCTATTTTTTATACTTTTTTATTTTGAAACCGGGTCTCACAAAGTTGCAGAGGGCCTCACTAAGTAGCTGAGGCTGGCCGTGAACCCGGATCCTCCGGTCTCCACCTCCCAAGTACTGGGATTACAAGCGTGTGCCACCACGCCTGGCCTTCCTTAACTTTCTGACATGAATATGCTGGCATTCTTCCCTTTCACAATAGTGTTCTCAAGAACTTACTACTTGAAGTTTATGACTGTTTATTGAGATTACTCATTTGTCATTTTCAAATTTGAGTGAGATAAATACTTACCTTTCATGTTTTCTCTACCTCCCTTTTGCCCTCCCAGTTTTCTCTCCTCTCTCCCTCACTTATCCATCTCTCTCCCTTCCTGTCTTCTTTCCCCTCTATCTTCCCTTCCTTCTTGTCTTAGCACTGTCTGTCACTGCTGTATCCAGTAAACCTGACCACACAACTTATAGGAAAGAATAGTTATTTGCTCATGGTTTACTTGGGGATTTTAAGGTTCAGTCCATGTGAGGTTGGTGACTTGGATCTCAGGGCAAGCTGGTGGAAAAGAGGGAGAGCACGAGGCCTTGCTTTCACATCATGGAGGCCAGAAGCAGAGAGATCAAGCAAGGGGATTGGGGAACATATATAATCCCAAGGCCACAACACCTTCTCCAGCCATACCTGCCCTGCCTAGGTTACCACCCAGTAAATCCATTACAATTTATCTACTGGTGAGATTACAACCCTCATGACTAAATTCCCTCAACTCCAAACACCAATTCATGAGCTCTTCATGGGGGCATTCTATATCTAACTACAATACTTCTATCATTTCTTGCTTCCTTTCTCCCTCCTTGCTTGCTTTCTATCTTTACAAGATAATGTGGAGGTGAAGAGCAATGACTGTCGAACCACATGGCCTGGGTTATATTAATGCTACCACTGACAACTGTAGAACCCTGAGGTAGCTGTTACATTCTCAAAGCCTTAGTTTTCTCATCTGCAATATGGGATACTAATAAGACCCACCTATTAGGTGTATTGAGAGTACTCATGCGTTAATACGTGCAAAACACTTAGAGCGATGTCTGGCACATGTTACACTCTTACTATGTGTTAGTTATTGTTGCTGTTGTCATAGCTACTGCTTTTTTTCTTTACATTCACCCTCATGGAGATAGGATTCTTTTAAAAAATATTTGGAGAAGTTATAGTTATTTTTTGTTTAATTTTAGATATAGGAGATTTATTTTGGTATTGCAAAGATTTTAGTTTTTATGGAATAACAGATGGAATCTTTAATCTAGATGCATATAGTTAATAAAATGTATTATTGGATGTTGACTGATAAGTGGGCTGATTTACATATATAATCCTAATTGCTTTTCAAAGTGTATGCAGTGTTGTACATGTCATCTTCTATTTGCTGATTGAGATGGAGGAACTTGGCTGTGATATGACTTATTTTATCTGTATAGGGTC
>PVJS01033958.1:6943-11943 GCA_004027185.1 Glis glis
GAGAGAGAGAGAGAGAGAGAGAGAGAGAGACAGGGAGAGAGAGAGAGAGAGAGAGCGCATGCGCGAGCTGAGGCTGGCCACGGACCCGGATCCTCTGGTCTCTGCCTCCCAAAGTACTGGGATTACAAGCGTGCGCCACCACGCCCGGCTCCTGTTTTTTTATTCAACAGGGTCTCACTAAGTTGCGGAGGGCCTAAGTAGCTGAGGCTGGCCGTGAACCTGCTATCCTCCGGTCTTAGTCTCCCAAGTACTGGAATTAAAAGTGTGCGCCACCACACTTGGCCCAACATTCTGTTTTTAAGTTTGTGATGAAGTACATAACATGAAATTGACCATCCTAACCATTTTTTTTTTTGTCACTAGGGATTGAACCCAGCGGCATTCTACCTCTGAGGTACACCCCAGCCCTATATTTTACTCTTTAATTTGAAACAAGGTCTCACTAAGTTGCGGAGGGCCTCACTAAGAAGCTGAGGCTGGCCGTGAACCTAAATCCTCCGGTCTCAGCTTCCCAAGTACTGGGATTACAAGCGTGCGCCACCATGCCCGGCTAAATGCACTCTTTTAGAAGTATGAGTATGCTGGGCGTGGTGGCGCACATTTGTAATCCCAGTACTTGGGAGGCTGAGACCAGAGGATCCGGGTTCGTGGCTAGCCTTATCTACTTAGTAAGGCCCTCCGCAACTTAGTGAGACCCTGTTTCAAAATAAAGAGTAAAAAATAGGGCTGGGGGTGTAGCTCAGAGGTAGAATGCCCCTGGGTTCAATCCCCAGTACCGCAAAAAATACAATAAAAAATAAATAGAAGTGTGGGTATTTAATTTTCCTAGCATCATTTACTGAAGGGATGTCTTTTTCCCACTGAGTAGTCTTCACACCTGCGGGGCCCTTTACTCGGTGCCATGAAAGGGCCCGGTGAACTAACACAGGCCTGCTCTAGAGTACCGGGCCTCTTCCACGTGGCAGCGATTCAGCAATTCAGCGATTCAGCATATCAATAGCAAAGATGGCGCTGGCAGACCCACCCCACCTAGCCTCAAGAGGGCTATGATAGGTTATAGGGGGCGCATGACCTGACCCGTCACGTGCCATGGGGCCACACCCTACTGCCCGGGGATTCCTTTATGGGTTTCACTTTAAAACTGCCCTGTCTTCCTAAATAAACGAGATTTGCTCGACATATTCTCCCGGCTCGTGGTGAGTGCTTCTCGAGCCGTCGGCGCTCACTTTTCTCTGTCAGTCCGCGTCACTCTCGGGCGGGACCCGAGACACACCATGTCAGTATCATTTGATCAGTTGGACATGGTACCCCACGCTTGTAACTTGTATCCCAGTGACTCTAGAGGCTCAGGCAGGAGTATTGCAAGTTTGAGGCCAGACAGGGCAATTTAGCAAGACTCTCTCAAAATAAGGTTTTAAGAGCTGGGCATGGTGGCACACGCTTGCAATCCCAGTACTTGGAAGGCTGAAACAGGAGGATGGCACAGGTTCCAGGCCAGCCTCTACAACATAACAAGAACCTTAGCAATTTAGTGAGACCCTGTTTTTAAAAAAGAGGGTGATACTCAGAGGTAGAATTTTCCCAGGTTCAATCTCCAGTACTGAAAAGAAAAAAAAATAAAAAAAGGTGTAAGAAATGGCTGGGGAACTGGGTGTGGTGGTGCACGCTTGTAATCCCAGTACTTGGGAGGCTGAGATAGGAGGATCACAGGTTCGCGGCCAGCCTCAGCTACTTAGTGAGGCCCTTTGCAACTTAGATCCTGTTTCAAAATAAAGAATAAAAAATCTGGCTGGGGTGTAACTCAAGGGAGAATGCCCCTGGGTTCAATCCCAATCACCACAAAAAAATTAAAGTAAATAAATAAATAATAAAATAGGGCTGAGGGTGTAGCTCGGAGGTAGAATGCCCCTGGGTTCAATCCCCAGTACCACCAAAAAAAAAAAAAAGAAGAAAGAAAAAAAGAAATGGCTGGAGAATTTGGCTCAGTGGTAGAGTGCCCCTGGGTCCATTTCCCAGTTTCACCCCTTCCCCCCAAATCAGTCAAGGGTTTATTTCTGAATTCTATTCTATTTCATTGGTCTGCATATCTATCTTTATGCCAGTACCTCACTGCTTTGAGTACTGTAGCTTTGTAAAATACTTTGATATTAGGAAGTCCTCAAACTATGTTCTTTTAATTTGAGGAACAAAATTCTCACTATATGGCCCAGGCTGGTCTCGAACTCACAATCCTCCCACCACAGCCTCCCAAGTAATTGTGAGTATGGATTTGTTCCACTGCCCTTGACCAACTATGTTCTTTACTCAAAATTGTTTTGGTTATTTAGAGTCTTGAGATTCCATGTGAATTTTAGGATGAGAATTTTGTATTTCTGTAAAAAAAAAAGGCATTAGGATTCTGATACATTGCATTGTATCTGTAGATTGCTTTGGGCAGTGTTGACATCTTCAGATCTATAAAAATGGGTTGTTAGCTGGGCGTGGTGGTGCACACTTGTAATCCCAGTACCTGGGAGGCTGAGACAGGAGGATTCCGGGTTTGTGGCACCTCAGCTACTTAGTGAGGCCCTCCACAACTTAGTGAGACTCTGTTTCAAAATCAAGAACAAAAATAAGGCTGGGGGTGTAGCTCAGAGGTAGAATGCCCCTGGGTTCAATCCATTCTACCACAAAAAATAATAATAAAATAAAGTAAAAATAGGTTGTCCCCATAACCAAAGAGGCTGAAGTGAAATCAGAGGGCCCAGGTTAGACAATTTCTACATGATGGTTTCACGGTGGGAGCACCTATGAAAGCCTGAGACAAGGAAAGCTATGGGCCAGGTAACCACAGACTATGACCTACAGGTGATTCTGATACACAGAGCATAATAGGGAACAATTTGTAAATCATTCTTTCTAGAAAAATACTTCATTAGCTGACAGGGAATTATAAGGGTACCATGTATAAAACAGTCAAAAAGCCGGGCATGGTGGCGCATGATTGTAATCCCAGTACTTGGGAGTGAAAAGACTGCCAATTTTTTTTTTTGTTTTTTTTTGTGTGTGTTACTGGGGATTGAACCCAGAGACATTTTACCTCTGTGCTACACCCCCAGTCCTATTTTTTATTCTTTATTTTGAAACGGTCTCACTAAGTTGCGGAGGGCCTCACTAAGTAGCTGAGGCTGGCCATGAACCTGTGATCCTCCTGTCTCAGCCTCCCAAGTACTAGGATTACAAGCATGTGCCACCATGCCTGACTGACTTTGCCAATTTTTGTGTTGCCTCCTTTCATGTAAATCATTAAAATTATATTTTCTTTTTTTTTGAGGTACTGGGGATTGAGCCCAGGAGTATTCTACCTCCGAGCTACACTCCCAGCCCTATTTTTTATTCTTTTTTTTGAAACAGGGTCTCACTAAGTTGCAGAGGGCCTCACTAAGTAGCTGAGGCTGGCCACAAACCTGTGATCCTCCGGTCTCAGCTTCCCAAGTACTGGGATTACAAGTGTGAATGTCTCACTGGTCAAACAAATAACTTTTGTTGTGTGTGGTACTTGGAATTTCACCCAGGGGCATTCTACCTTCAGCCTACACCCCCCAGCCCTTTTTTTAATTTTTTGTTTTGAATCAGGGTCTCCCTAGGTTGCTGAGTCTCTCATCGAACTAGTGAGACTCTGTTTACAAATAAGAAATAATATTGGGCTGGGGGTGTAGCTCAAAGGTAGAATGCGTCTGGGTTCAATCCGTTGTGCCACACACACACAAAAAAAAAGATAAATAAAAAAATAAAATAAATAAAAAGCCAAGAATTTGAAAGTCTTTGTTATATAAATTTTACCTCTTGTAGGCTAGTGCCATTTTTCAACATTAGTCATTAATAAAACTTCTGAGGCCTTCCTTGAGGTCTTCCCATTTTTTTTTCCATTTCTTTTTTCAGTTTATTTGCCTTATATCTCTCAGCCATTAAGACAAGCTCCTCTGGAATACTCTGAAATTATGAAATGTGTTATTAGGATTCTACAATATGGTAAAATGCCAACAAATCATTGCAGAGAATCTGTACAATAACTTACATGACATCTTCCAAAAGAATGAAACGTGTCTGCCTGCTAAGCCTCAATTCCATTTTCAGGCTGTTGAACTAGGCTTAACTTTTTTTTTTGCAGTACTGGGGATTGAACCCAGGGGCATTCTTACCTCCGAGCTACACCCCCAGCCCTATTTTTTATGCTTTATTTTGAAACAGGGTCTCACTAAGTTGCAGAGAGCCTCACTAAGTTGCAGAGCCTCACTAAGTAGCTGAGGTTGGCCACGAACCTGTGATCCTCCCGTCTCAGCCTCCCAAGTACTGGGATTACAAGTGTGCGCCACCACGCCCAGCTTCAGATTAGACTTCTAATGAGTTGCATATTCTCACCTGATTCGCTCTTTCCAGAATACTTATCAGTTCAGTGGCAACCCTCCAGTCATTTCTAGTGATAAGGGTAATTGACATGCCGGTCCTCCTTCAAGGGGGAGAATAAAAGCTCCTGTCATTTCTTTTGTAATATGTACTCACAGTTCAGTTAACATAGGAAATAGTGTAAAAACAGGAAAACCAACTTTTTCACACAAAGCCCAAATACATTTTGTGCATTGAGATTTAGGGTATGCAAGCAGTGATTTAGAACCTAAATTTACTCATCCCTCAGTATCCAAGGGAGTTGGCCCTAGGACCCCGAGTATACCAAACTCTGAAGATGCTCAAGACCCTATGGCACATCATTTACCTATAATATACACAGCCTCTTGTATACTTCTATACCATTCGTAGATTACTTCTATCACCTAATACAATATAAATGCTATGTAAATAGTTGTTATACTCCACTGTTTAGAGAATAACAACAATCTATACATGTTCAGTACAAACGTTATTATTTTGAAATATTTTTAGTCTGTGTTTGGTTGAGTCTGAGGACATGGAACTCAATTCAGAATTCAGAGGGCTGAATGTAATCTGCAGTTGTTTTAAAC
>PVJS01033958.1:16943-21955 GCA_004027185.1 Glis glis
TAGCTCAGAGGTAGAATGACCCTGGGTTCAATACCCAGTACTGCATAAATAGATAGATAGATAGATAGACAGACAGACAAATAATAAATAAATAAATATCATAACCTAATAGCAATAAAAAACAAGCTTACAACTAGATCCAAAGTGCCAACATAGACAATCATTGGCTCTTTCAAGTAAGACTGTGCAAGTCGACGGACAGCATATGGCCAAGTAGCACTAGAAACAAAACGAGATATACCAACATTAAAAATATAAATTAAACATACTAAATTTCCTTAAGCATACTATGAACGAAGTTATTCATCGAAGACAATTTTAGTATTCCCTATCTTTTCATTACGGAAGACTTGCTCAGCTTCTAGATGAAGCCTTTAAATAGGTTTTTAAAAAAAGGTTTTTAGCTGGGCCTGCTGGTGCATGCTTGTATTCCCAGTACTTGGGAGGCTGAGACAGGAGGATCGCAGCTGTGAGGTCTTCTGCAACTTAGTGAGACCCTGTTTCAAAATAATGTAATAAAAATAGGGCTGGGGGTGTAGCTCAGAGGTAGAATGGCCCTGGGTTCCATCCCCAGTACCATACACACGCACAAAAAAAAGGTTTTTAGAGCCAGGCATGGTAGTGCATGCCTATAATCCTAGCTACTCTAGAGGCTGAGGCAAGAGAATCACAAGTTCAAGGACAGCCTGGGCAACTTAATCAGATCCTGTCTCAAAATAAAAAAAGGGTTGGAGAGGAGCTCAGTAGTAGAGCACTTGCCTAGCATGTGTGAGGTCATGGGTTCAATCCCCAAAAACACCCCCCCAAAAAGGAGTTAGTGTTAGATTAGTTGTATTTCAGCCTTTATAAAAGTGCCCCCCAAAAGAAAATACCCTCGTATTTTTTCATACAATCTCAGCAGGTAAAACCAAGTGCCCATGTCAAATACACATCATTTTAAGTGTATTGACCAAAGGATATATGTTTTATGTATCTTTGACCATATATAAAATAATAAGAGACCATATTTTGTACCGACAGAATAATTACAATGAAATCCAACTTCACTTTTCTTTAAATGACAAGATTAGAGAAAACAAAGTGAAAAGACTTAGTGTATTTCCTCAGTTAGCATTATCCGTAATACTACTGAAGACAAAGGATGTAAGTCCTGGAGAAAAACTAGTTGTTAGAGATAACTCTTAATTTCTTTTTTTTTTTTTTTTGCAGTACCGGGGATTGAACGCAGGGGCGTTCTACCTCCGCGCTATACCTCCGGTCCTATTTTTTATACTTTATTTTGGAACCGGGTCTCACGCACTTGTGGAGGGCCTCACTAAGGAGAGAGAGAGAGAGAGAGAGAGAGAGAGAGAGAGAGAGAGAGAAAAGAGAGCACGAGCTGAGGCTGGCTGCGAACCCGGATCCTCCGGTCTCCGCCTCCCAAAGTACTGGGATTACAAGCGTGCGCCACCACGCCCGGCCCATAACTCTTAATTTCAATAACAATGATTTCTCAATGTTTTATCTTGGGCAGAAAGTATTTAGTAATCAAATGTTTATCTATATGGACAGGTGATCCTGTTTCAATATGAATTCTTTCCATGGGACATAAATGTTCCTATAAAAATCCTTGTCTGTAACTTGGAGACCTAATAGTCAAGAATATAGCAACTGCCTGGCATGGTGGTGTATGCTTGTAATCATAGTACTTGGGAGACTGAGACAGGATGATCACAAGTTCGCGGCTAGCCTCAGCTACTTAGTGAGGCCCTCCACAACTTAGTGAGATCCTGTTTCAAAATAAAGAATAAAAAATAGGGCTGGGAGTGTAGCTCGGAGGTAGAATGCCCCTGGGTTCAATCCCCATTACCACACACACACAAAAAAGAATAAAGCAGTCATTGTTAGCTACACTTAGTTGCTAAACTAAGTGATGACCTGGTGATGTCCTTCACCTAATGATCTCAAAAAATACTTTCAAGCCAAGCGTGGTGGCTCACGCTTGTAATTCCAGTACTTGGGAGGCTGAGACCAGAGGATCCGGGTTCGTGGCCAGCCTCAGCTACTTAGTGAGGCCCTCCGCAACTTAGTGAAACCCTGTTTCAAAATAAAGAATAAAAAACAGGGCTGGGGGTGTAGCTCAGAGGTAGAATGCCCCTGGGTTCAATCCCTAGTTACGAAAAAAAAAAAAACAAACTTTCATGTGATGCTCTAAAATGTTGGAGAAATCAACCAAACAGAATGGGAATCTTACCCACTGACTTACTTTTAACTTTCATTTTTATTTTTTGGTACTGAGAATTTTTTTTCTTTTGTGGTGCTGGGGATTGAACCCAGGGGGATCCTACCTCTTAGTTACACCCCCAACCTCCCTCCCCTTTTGTGGTACTGGGGACTGAACCAGGGGTGTTCACCTCTGAGCTACATCCTCAGCCCTATTTTCTTTATTTTGAAACAGGGTCTTGCTAAGTTGCTGAGGGCCTTGCCAAATTGCTGAGGCTGGCCTCAAACTTGTAATCCTCCTGTCTCAGCCTCCCAAGTACTGGGATTACAGGCATATGCCACTATGCCCAACTACCCCCAGCCCTTTATATTTTGAAACAGAGTCTCACTAAGTTGCTGAGGGTCTTGCTATGTTGCTAAAGCTGGCCTCGAACCTGAAATCCTCTTGTCTCACTTGGCCTCCCAAAGCCACTAAGCCTGGCTTTAACCTGCTTACTTTATTTTGCACACAATAACTAGCATACTTACCTTGTCATAATAGTCTGTCTGTCTGGGCGCACATCTAACAAAATTTTCATTATCTGGGGTTCAAATCCCATGTCCAACATCTTGTCTGCTTCATCTAAAACCTACAAGATAAATGACAAATGTGGCTGATTAGAGGAAAGATGAATGTAACACTCATTTCCCCTACTTTTATGTCTCCAGAGAGAAAATAATTAAGCAATTGGTAGTTATAAGGAACATAGATTGATTTTAGTTGGCTACCAATAGCTTCTAAATGTATTTATTTATTTATTTGGTACTGGAGATTGAACCCAGAGGCATTCTACCTCCCAGCTACACCCCCTGCCTGATTTTTTATTTCTTATTTGTGAACAAGGTCTCACTAGGTTACTGAGAGCCTCGCTAAATTGCTGAGGCTGAGCCGGGCGTGGTGGTGCACGCTTGTAATCCCAGTACTTCGGGAGGCGGAGACCGGAGGATCCGGGTTCGCGGCCAGCCTCAGCTCTCTCTCTCTCTCTCTCCGTTTCTCTCTCTCTCCGTTTCTCTCTCTCTCTCTCTACTTAGTGAGGCCCTCCGCAACTTCGTGAGACCCGGTTTCAAAAATAAAGTATAAAAAAAAAATAGGGCCGGGGGTGTAGCGCGGAGGTAGAACGCCCCTGGGTTCAATCCCCGGTACCGCAAAAAAAAAAAAAAAAAAATTGCTGAGGCTGACTTTGAGCCTGTGATTCTCCTGTCTCAGCCTCCCAAGTACTGGGATTACAAGCATGTGGCACCATGCCTGGCTTCTAAATCTATTTAATAAGAATATGTAAATGTCTAAAATATCAAAGTGTTGGGGGGAGGCGGGGGGAGGGACTCCAAGAGCTGTGTGCATGTATGTTAACGCCAAACTGATATTCATTGTGATGTGAGACTACAATGCACCAATAAAAACAAGAAAAAAAGAAGATATCCAAGTAGATTTTAATCCTTTGTACTTAACTACATTTTACAGTCTTGTTAACATGCCAAAGGGAATGACAAATATACCTAGAACCTAAAAACATTGTTAACAGGAGTTGTTTTCTCCTCCCAGCATTCCAAATCTCTACTCCATAATTACCAAGTAGGTTATGCTTTTCAGGTTGACAAAATTGTTCATTTGCAGGTCGTTCAGCCTCCCAGGAGTTGCAATAATGATGTCGACACCTTTTGAAATATCTTGTATTTGTCGGTCTCTGTCTCCACCACCGTATATACAAACACTTGAAAAATAATTGAGCATTCATGTTTGATAGAATGTTCCATCACAACCGAAAATCCCAACCAACCTAAGCATTTTGGGTATATACTATGAGATACCTGAAGTGGCATTTACCCAGTGGTGCTTCCTAAAGAACCACGTTTGTACATTACCTGACCCTACTATAGACTATTACTGATTGAATCCAGAGTAGAACAAGTGTGGATCCATGGGCCCATTCTCATTCTAAATGTATTAAAATAACCATTATAAATCATTAAAAATATAAATCTTGCCAAACTAGGTGACTCCTGCCTACAATCCCTGCTACTTGGGAGGCTGAGGCAAGAGGATTGCAGGTTCAAGGCCAGACTTAGCAACTCAGCCAGACACTCTGAGGGTAAAGCTCAAAGGTAGAATGCCTCTGGGTTCAGTCCTCAGTCCCATAAAAAAATAAATAAAAGGGCCAGGCGTGGTGGCGCACGCTTGTAATCCCAGTACTTGGGAGGCAGAGATCGGAGGATCCGGGTTTGCGGCCAGCCTCAGTTACTTAGTGAGGCCCTCCGCAACTTCGTGAGACCTGGTTTCAAAATAAAGGATAAAAAATAGGGCTGGGGGTGTACCTCAGAGGTAAAACACCCCTGGGTTCAATTCCCGGTACCGCAAAAATAAAATAAATAAATAAATAAAAAAGAGTAAATGTTTGAAGAAAGATGTTTTATCCTGATTTAAACATTATATGATGTATACATTTAGTAAGGCCCTCAGCAACTTTGTGAGACCCTGTTTCAAAATAAAGAATAAGCTGGGCGTGGTAGCGCATGCTTGTAAATCCCAGTACTTTGGGAGGCGGAGACCGGAGGATCCGGGGTTCGCGGCCAGCCTCAGCTCGCTCTCTCGCTCTCTCTCTCTCTCTCTCTCTCCCTCTCTCTCTCTCTCTCTCTCTCTCTCTCTCTATCTAGTGAGGCCCTCCGCAACTTCGTGAGACCCGGTTTCAAAATAAAGTATAAAAAAAATAGGGCCGGGGGTGTAGCGCGGACGTAGAATGCCCCTGCGTTCAATCCCCGGTACCGCAAAAAAA
>PVJS01033959.1:0-21855 GCA_004027185.1 Glis glis
CCGGGGGTGTAGCGCGGAGGTAGAACGCCCCTGCGTTCAATCCCCGGTACCCCCCAAAAAAAAAAAATCCATCTAAGGACCGTCCCTGGGACCATCCTCCTTGGCCCAGTGGCATGGCAGGTGCTCAATAAACTGGACAGCAGCTTTTCAAGTCTGCGCTCATGTGGCCAGCGCGAACCTCCTCGGCCCCTTGGGTGTCTGCCTCGCCTCACCCCAAGGGTGCCACAGTCAAGAACCCCGCCTATGCTTTCTCAGACGTACTGGACTCCCAAAGGCAACGTCTGGTTAGGCCTCATGGCCCTTCCCTGCCACTCCCCACACCTCGGGAGAGATGGGATGGGGTTAAAGGAGGGAGTGACTCACTGAAGAGGGTCTCCAGGCGGATCATGCACGCGACAAAGCCGTCAAAGTCGACGCCGAGCTTGCTGCACGCGTACCGCATGGCGATGGTCTGCTGCACCTGGTTGTTGAGGGTGAAACCTGAGGCAGAAGAGGCGGGTGGTGTGGCGGGATCAGCGCCGTCCCCAGTGAAACGCATGGGGCTGACATCTCGGGGGCGCCTCCGTGGTTCTGTATAAGTCCCCAAACTAGCTGATGCTGCCTTCAGTGGCCCCAGAAGGTGCCCTGTCATCTGGTCCTTCTCCTCTTAGATAGGCCTTCCCTGGACTAACACCAGCCCCAGCCCTGTCTCCACAGCTCTGTCTCCGCCACATTAACCACAGCACATGAAAGCGGAGGAGGAGGAGGCAAGGGGCCCTGCTCATCCCCGTCAGAGTCCCACACTCTGTCGTTGCTGTCACCTTCCCAGGAACAGACACTGTTCTTGGAAAAATCCCAAAATGCTGTGCTATATAGGATCCAGCCGCATTCGCTCCTTTCTGCTTAAGAAAGGTACGCAGCAAAGCCGTGTGGCCGCACTTGGCCGCACTTACATCCAACGTAAGAGAACTCAGGGACGGTCATTAACAGTCACCATCCTGAACACAACTATTTAAAATGGGCACATGTGGGTCCTAAGACCTTGTCTACAGGCCGTGTCCTCACCTGCCTTCTGGAGAGCTGTCCTCATCTCATGTGCATCGATGGTTCCTAAGTGGTTATAGTCTGTTTCCCGATAGATCTCCTAGAGCAGAGAGAAATTCCAGACAGAGAATAGCGGTCCGGAGCCCCAGACAAGCACCTCCCTCCACCGCACTGCTCCCTTGAAAGGTGAGGGGCGCACTCAAGAAGAGAACTCATTGACTCCCCCCAGGAAGGTTCCTGAACAAAGAGAAGAGCTTGGGATGAGGGCCGATGCCGGGATTGGCAACGGCTTCTCTTGCTGCCTTCTTGTTCCTTTCTGAACAATATGCCCAGGTTTGGTGGTTTTGATCATGATTAAAGGTCGGGTCAGACTAGAGTCCCAAACAGACCAGGAATGAGTTTCACAGAGGCTTAGAATGGAGGAAAAGGACCAAGGCTCAGAGGATACCCCAGAGAGAGAAGAGTTACCAGGTACTTCCGAATCTTCAGCCAGAGCGTCTTGAATTCCACTGGTCCCAAGGTGCCCGTCCCGTTGCTCTGGGCTTGTTAAAGGTCAACATGATTGAACCCAAAATCTACATGCCTTATGGGTGTTTTTCTCTTGTGAGTATGCATGAGTGCTGTAAGGTCTCAGAGAACCTTCATGTTTGCAGCAAATGGAGCAATAAGGGTGATGGTAGGAAACGAATTCAGATAAAGACAAAGTAGAACACTTGCTAAGACCGTCTTTGAGGGCAGGCACAAAGGCAGGAGCAAAGGGCACACAAGTCACCAGCCTAAAGACCTCCTACCGATGTCACTAAGTGGCATCTAACACCCTGTTCATCCTGGAGACTGAGGGCGCGGAGCCCCATGATCTGCAAATTTGCTTCCAGACTGAAATCTGCAATTGATCACTCAAATAGGGACAGTGTGTTGGAATGCCAAAATGTTATCAGAAAAATCATCCAGAGGCTCAGGACAACCAAAATAGGTGGAGAATCTTGAGGAATATTCCACATCCAACCTATGTTCCCTCCACAAATATGTATCCAACAGTGTTTTACACTATGGGAATTTGACTTCGAACTGTCCTAGACCTCATGAAGTTTAGTCTCCTTGAAACTCTGCCCTTTTCTCCCCAATCACAACAAATCAATAAATCCCAGCGTGTTAAAGCACAGATGTTCACATTCTGAAACAGCCCATCAATCACTCTCAGTTATCCAAACCAAAAGTCTCATTTACACCCCAGAATGTAACACTCACTGCTATCATTCGGGTCTGAAATGTCCAGCAAAGGCCCATATGTTAGAGGCTCGGCCCCCAGCCTGGTGCCTTTGGGAATCTTAGGTGAACCTTAAGGAGGTGAGGCCTAGTGGGAGGTCTTAGGTCACTGGGGGTTTGTCTTTGAAGGTGATACTGGGACTTCACCCTTTCCTCTTTCTTTCTCATTTGCTTCCTGGCTTCCATAAGGTGATTGGCTTTGCTCCACTACACCCTACCACCATGATGTGCTGCCTTGCCACAGTCCCAGAGCAGCAAGGCCAATTGATAATGGACCAGAACCTCCAAAGCTATGAGCCAAAATAAACCTTTCCTCTTTATAAGTTTATCATCTCAGGTAGTTTGTTACAGTAATGGAAAGCTGACTAACATACTCACCCTTTAAGAAAGTTTGTATTCTTGTATCTATGATCGGCATTGAGTGTTGACTATACCACAGCCTTCAAACCCTTACTAATGATACAAACAACAAATCCCAGGAGAGTAGTATGCACGAGGAGCACTTAATGCCAAGGTCTGAGCACTTTATATACTTGTGTCTCATTTTATCCCTACGATAGATATACACAAGAAACTGAGGTTCAGAGCATTTAGCAAATTTCTACACCTAACAAGTGGTAGAGCCAAGAATTTGGACCCTTTTCTGTTCCAAAGTCCTTGTGCCAGAATACTAGTGGTCCTCAATTCCAGGTGGACTTGCCTGCAGAGACCAGGTCTGTTGGAATTTTCATCTCCAGGATGGAAATTCAGGCAATTGTATTTTCAGATTTCCATAGGTGATGAAGTACCAATACCTGCTAGGGTACTTGAAACACCGTGCTAATGGAAGGAGTCAATCACAAAGAAGCACAGCTTGAATGATTCCATTTATATGAATGTCTACACTAAGCAAATTTATAGAGCCAGAAAGTAGATTAGTAATTGCCTAGGGATGAAGGGAGAAGGGGAGTGAATTCTAATGTGAGTACAGGGTTTCTTTCAGGGGGATCATGAAAATGTTCTAAATTGTGTGTTTTGGTCCCGCAACTCTACGAATCTCCCAAAAATCACTGAAAACACTTGTTTTGTACAGGGGATTGAACCCATGGGCATTCTACCTATGAGCTATACCCTCAGTCCTTTTTAATTTTGAAACAGGGTCTTGCTAAGGTCTGAGGGTCTTGCTAAATTGCTGATGCTGGCCTGGAATCTGCCTGGAATCCTCCTGTCTCAGCCTCCCAAGTACTGAGATTACAGGTATGCACAAAACACCTGGCAAATTGTACACTTTAAGTGGGTACATTGTATGGAATGTGAGTTCTCTCTCAATAAAGCTGGTTCTTTTTTTAAGTCTGCATGGGTGGTTCTGCTACACACTATAATTCAGAACCACTGCCCCACACCATCTCAACTATTGATCAAAAACTCCTGAAGAGTGACAGAGTCACAGTCCTCTTAGAGCTGGGAGAGATAAAAATACCACTTGAAACAATGAGGGGTGACCACGCAGTAACTCTCGACTCTTAGTTGAAGTCAACAGGCAAGGTTTGATGAGAAAGATTCAGAAACCAAGGAACTATTTGCAGCAAAGTGAAAAAGCACCTAACAGCTCTCTGTGGCCTAACAAACAAATGAAACGTCTAACCATGAAATCCAGGGGCTGAAGGACTTCAGCATGGTCCAGGGAATGTTCACCTTGGCTCTGAGGCCACTGACTAGATAGCACCAGGTCTCCATCACTGGTCACCCAAGCAGAGGGCAGCACGCACTCTCCCATCATGACCCCTCTGCATGAACATCACACGGAGGAAAATCCTTCCTCCTGCCCCGCCCCATAGTGGGCGGAGAATCCTGCAGAAAAGGCTACCAGACCTCAGCATGGAGCAGGCCCTATGAATGGAGGAGAACTTTCCAACACCCCAGTTAAAGAAACTACCTTCACCTTCAGCGTTGTGGAGAATGGAAATCTGTGCGTGCACTAGGCAAAACTTTAAGGGAATGATGTGGTACCGTTCACCCTCTGTGCCCTCCCTCCTAGAATGTTCCTTCCACCTAGAATGCCTGAACCTCCTCCATCCCTCTTGAAAATTCCTACCCATTTGCTAGAGACTAGATGTTTTGTCCCAAAATTCATATGTTGAAACCTAATCCCAAGGCAAGGGTACTAGGAAGTGGAGCCTTTGGGAAATAGGTCATAAAAGCAGAGCTTTCATGAACAGAATTAGTTCCCTTGTAAAAGGGAGCCCAGGGAACTCCCTCATTCCTTTCACTTTGTGAAGTTAGAGCTGTGAACCAGGAAGCAGGCCTCACCAGACACAAAATCTGCCCAGGCTAGGCTCAGTGGTGCACACCTGTAATCCCAGTATTTAAGAGGCTGAGACAGGAGGATCACCGGTTCAAGGCCAGTGAATGGTAACTTAGCGAGACACTGTTTTAAAATAAATGATTGGGGCGGGGGGCTGGAGATGCAGCTCAGTGGTAGAATGCCCTTGGGTTCAATTCTCAGCCCCACAATATATATACATATCAAATCCTTAATCTTGCACTTTCTAGCCTCCAAAACTGTAACAAATAAATTTCTGTTGTTTATAAGCCACCCGGTTTATGGTATTCTGTTATAGGAGCTGAAACATACTAAAATACCATTCTTCAATAGGAAGTGAGGGTTAAATTAGATCAGAGAAAACAAATAGATTTTATCTTGTGTGACAATTCTAAACTATTGGTAGTGGATGTCCACAGGCCATGCTAAGATTCTGAAACAAAAGCCAGGGAATGGTGGGGAGAGCCAGGAGGGGCTGGGGGCAGAGGATGGTTGATGGGAACAGAGCTCTGCAGGAGGAACAAATGATTAACAGTGCAGAGGGAGGAGGGGCACCAATGCCACGCGCTTGCTGTCCTTAAATTACATGGTTTTAGACAAGCCACTTAACCACCGCGAGCCTCGTTTTTTAACCTGTAAAGAGGAGATCATCTCAAGCTTATTGAGGAATATCAGTGAAATACCTTTTTCTTTAAATACCTTTTTCTTTAAAATGCAACCACATTTGTTCAATAAACATTTGTTTCCCTCCTCATTTTTCCCCTTCTCTATCCTGCCCTCCCTTCTTACTGGAAAAGGTGGCAGAGTCTTTAAAAACAATAAAAATAATGTGATATTGAAAGGATACATCCAACAGACCGATCATTTCCCTACAAGTGTTGATGCTGAATCCGTCGAATTTTATGTCTGTTCCTAAAGATTTCAATAGAAAAAAAGGTGGGAATCAGGATTGTTTGAAGATAAGGGGAAATATATAACCTCCACAGTAGACCACCAAAGACAGCAGACCGAGTATAGAGTCGAATATGATCTCCGCCAAAAAGAGTGGTATGCTCAGCTACCCTCAGCCTCCTGGTGCCGCGGACACAGCACACATAAGCACCCAGTATCTCAGTTCAACCTCTGACCTCCGGTTTTGCTTTTCACAAGCACCGACTTGGGCAGATTAATATTTGGGAGCTTCAGTTTCCCCCTCCATCAAATGGGAATGATAATAATCATAATCATAATGACAATACTTACCCCAAGGACTAGATGGACATTAATTGGAGTAATTGTAGTAAGTGAACTGTTAGACCAGCTTGGTATATAAGTGTTTAGCAAAACAGCTAACTTTTTATTAGCAAGGTATTGTTCAAAGCATTGTACATGTACTCTTTGAAATAACCTGATTTGGTAGATGCTCCCATTGTCCCCATTTTATAGATAAGGAAACTGAGGCTCAGAGCAGTCAGTCATATAGTTTACTCAAGGTCACACAACCAGGAGGGGGCAGAGCTGGGGCTCCACAGCTGTACTTTTCATCACAATACACAGCCACTCACTGAGAGCTGTGGTTCTTGCTTACTAAATTTCAGGCAGCTCCCTGGAGCTCCAGCCATCCTGGCCTCCACCCTCACTGTCCTTGCTCCTGGGACCCAAGGCAGACATCAAAGACCCTGCAGCCCTCTCCTCTTCTCTCTGCTCTTCTCAGCAGTAATAGGAGCAAGAGAGGAGCGGAGGATGGAAGGGCATCCTGAGCCAGGGTCTGGACTGAGCCCTAGGGAGCTGCTCAGCCCCCGCATCCATCTCCAGGAGGGACCCCTATGCCACTCAGGCCTGTTTCCTTCATTCTTGCTCTGGGTCCTGCTACAGTGAGTGAATGAGGACCCTCGCTCAACCAGCTGGAAGACTTAATCCAGCCCATACCCAGGCCAGAAGAGAGATCAGGTCTACCTGGCCCCTTGTGGTGTGAGGTTGGAAGGGGCGGCTCACACCCTTCCTCCTGGGTGCAGCTGGACCCTCAGGCAGCTCCAAGGCTTGCTAAAGTCTGAAAATGGGGACTGAGTACAGGCGAGGCCAGTCAGAATCCTCCCTTCTCCCCTGCTTCCCCCAGGAAGCACTACAGAATGAGATCCCTAATCTGCAGAGGTATCCACAGTATCAACCATATTAATTTTGTGAGAAAGTGTCACGTAAATCAACTGCAGCCCAGCCGCTTTCCTCCCAGGACTCAGCGCATGATTGGATCCGGCGTCACAGATTCTCCGTCTCTCCTGCATCCCCAGCAACTCCCCTCCCCAGCCTCTCCTTCCACCCTGGAATTAGGACCCCTGGACAACTTTACCCTGCCCCCTCTCTAAACCCACTCTGCATCTCTCTTAGTGACCCCAGACTTTCTGAGAGGCCCCAGGGTGGAACTTACGTTTAGAAAACACCCCATTCAGGACCTTCTTGAGTTCATTGGCGCTGATTTCAGAATCCTAGAAAGAGGAATCCGAATCCAAATCGGGTCAGCCCTGTCGGGCTATTTCAACATGCTAAATTAATGCAGAGCTTCCTCCATGGCCAGACACAAACCCCACTGGCCCTGTGATTTTAAGAGCAGGTGGCCTCTTCAAAAACCCAAATTCTCCATTTCCTTTGGGATCCCCAACAACCTGGCAGAAGGCGGCCACCCTTGCTTAGACAGAACAAAGGGTGACAAGTGGCAGTAACGCACTGTGCCACACATTGATGTGTAATGCCCTTGAGTCCTCAATACAACTCTACATCCGTGCTGCAATTAAATAATATGATTTTGTAAACTACGAGACACCTAGACACAGGTGATGTCATTTGCCATTTTTATGTGCTATAATGGCGTGGGGTTTGCAGCGACAGAGCCGGGACTGTCTCACCCCAAAGTGACTGCTTTCCTCACTATGGGAGATGCTGCTTCATGGAGAATCCCATTCAGACTGGGAGCTGAGATTTAGGGGGCCAGGATATCCCACGTGTATTGCGGATAAACGCTGAGCCAGCGGGAAGATTCTAGCCAGAGGGAAGATTAACCCTCAGAGAGAAGACATGATGATGAATGGGGTACAGAAGGGGCACGGGACTGAGTGCGGTGTTCCAATGTGAACCCCACTCTTTACCCTGGTGGTCTTAGCCCAGGCACTTGCCATCCTCCCCCGCCAGGCCCTGGCCCTGGAGCAATAGAGATCAGAGGGCAGCTGGCTCCACAGGGACATAGGATGGCCAGTCCCAGTAATAGCCCCTGAGGTCTCCCCCAAGAGCCGCGGCCAGAATACAATCCCCATTTGCCCGCCAGGAAACAAGCGGAATGCGAAGAGTCTACCTTTGGACCTTGGCCCCGACCCTCCCGAGGCCTCGTGCCCTCGCCAGCTCCTTTACCCTTTACCTCTCCGTGCCCGTCCATCCCTTCACCAGCAGGGCGGCGGGGAGAGTGGTTGGTGCCGTGCCCGCAGCCGGAGAGAGAAGTGAGATAAGGTACGGGAAGAGTTCTACAGATACGAGCTTTTCTATCATTCTGGATTTTTTTTTGTCTTTTGTTTTTGTTTTTGTTGTTGTTTTGTTTTGTTTTGTTTTGTTTGCGGTACCAGGGATTGAACCCAGGGGCGTTCTACCTCCGTGCCACGCCCCCGCCCTATTTTTTTATACTTTATTTTGAAACCGGGTCTCACGAAGTTGCGGAGGGCCTCACTAAGGAGAGGGAGAGAAAGAGAGAGAGAGAGAGAAAGAGAGAGAGAGAGAGCTGAGACTGGCCGCGAACCCCGATCCTCCGGTCTCCACCTCCCAAAGTACTGGATTACAAGCGTGCGCCACCACGCCCGGCTGGATGTTTTAATAAAATGTGGCCCCTTGGCAGCTGAGAAAGCAAGGTTTTGTTAGTAAAACACCAGCCTGAGCATCCCTCTAAAATAAATTGATTCCTTTTTGCAAGGGTTTCCTCCAATGGCGATACAAAGGAAATATTCACAGGCTTTCTTTTCTGCAAAGGTTTCTGATGTTTTCTCTTCCATTCCATCCTTTTGTTGTTATTGTTTGTTCATTGGTTGGTTTTTGTTTTTTGGATATTATTTTTGGGGGGGAGGGGTGTTTTGTTTTTGTTTGTGTGTGGTACTGGGGATTGAACCCAGGGGCATTCTATCTCCAAGCTACAATCCCAGCCCTATTGTATTTTTTATTTTGAAACAGGATCTCACTAAGTTGCTTAAGGCCTTGCTAAATTGCTGAGGCTGGCCTAGAACCTGTGATCCTCCTGTCTCAGCCTCCCGAATACTAGGATTACTTTTTTTTTGATATAGGGTCTTGCTATGTTACTGGTTGAACTTTTGGGTTCAAGCAACCCTCCTGCTTCAGTCTCCTGAGCAGCTGGGACTATAGGCTCATGCTACCACGCCTCCCTTCCATTGCATCCTTAAGTCTAGAAAGTCTCTCAGAGCTTCCCCAGGGGCAGGGAGGTGGACAGCACTGCTTTTCCCTTTCCAAGGTCTTTTTGTCAATCTATTACCCTCCAAAGAGCAAGACCAGTCACTGTATTCATAAAGCTAGCTGGAACACTTCCAGTCCTGAGAGAGCTTTCATTTCTGGACCCCCAATGACTAGAGCCAAAATGAACCTTAGGCTGCAGTGCAGGGGGAGAAGGACAGGGAGCAGCTGTCTCCCTGCTCCGGGCACCCTGATCATGCTCATCCCGGGCCAGTCCTGGATTCCGCAGGCTGAGCGCTGTTGGTCTCTCAGGGCAGGCTGGGCAGCAAGGCAGTGGGCCTGCTGCATCCCCTAGCCCAGGCCCGGCTCGCTGAGCTGCCTCCTGGGCAATTCCACCTCCGAAGGATATCGATTTAGAGGGATTTTGCCACCCTGACTCTCTAGTCAGAAGCCCTGATCTGACAGGGCCAATTTACAAACACAAAGGGTTTTGGCAGGAACTGGAGATTCGGCTTTTCTATTTTCTCAGGTCAATCAACGCAGCAAGAAAAGTGGCCTTTGGGCGGTGATTGCTCCCCCAGCAGTGCAGGAAAGGCCCTCCATCGACAGACAGGATGGAATGACAGGCATAGAAGCTGGGGACCCGAGGATGCGGCCCAGCCCTCTGCACTCCTCAAGGCCCCAGGGAATAGACTAACGAGGCCGGAGGCCAGAGCATTCTTGAGCGTGCAACTGTCCGTCTAGGAAGCTGCGTCTGCGTCTGCGTCTGCCCTCCACTCACCTTCCCTGCAAACGCCTCACACAGGCTCTGGAACTGCTTGTCTTCTTGATCCACCTCATTGGGGTGTGGCTAAGAGGAAGGACAGTTGCAAAGTTAAGGTGGGAATCGCTGAGGAAAATAAAAGACGAGCATTCCCCATTCATTCATTCATTCACCCATGGGTGTCTACAGAGCACCTGTCCCGTGCCAGGCTTTGGGCTGAGTGGTGGCACATGGTGGCAAGCAAGGAAGCCATCCAAGGTCCCGACTCCTGAGCACTTATGGTCCAACAGGGATGCAGCACCAGGGCCCGGGGGGTCCTCTCTGAGTGACATGGGGAAGTGAGTCCACCACCCCTGAATTTCTGATTTCAACCCTGAATTGCTTTCAGACAATCTCAGTCTGGGACTGTGGACTCCTACAGGATTCACAGATGACCTTCATGAGGATCTGTGAGCTCCAGAAACTCCATGAATATTTGGGATCCTACTTATATGCATTTTCCTAGTTTTACCAAAGAATCTATTCCAGATTCTTTGGTAAAGAATTCCCAAAGAATGTGGAATAATGAAGGCTTGGTCCGTGGCGCAGTAATGTTCAGAGGTGGGGCTTTGGGAAGTGTTGGACCACACGGGTTCTGATTCCATCAGTAGATTAGTCCACTGCTAGCTGAATGGATTACTGGGAGGTGGTAGAAACTGTAGGGAGGTAGAGCATGGTTAGAGGAACTAGGTCATGGGGGTTCCTTGGGAAGGTATTTCTGCTCCCCATCACTTCCTCTCCCCGCTTCCTCCTTCCTTTCCTGCTTCCCAGCTGCCATGAGCCGAACAGCTCTCCTCCACCACACCCTTCCGCCATGATGTTCTGCCTCACCTCAGACTCAGAGCAACGGAGCCGCTGACCAAGGACTGAATCCTCCGAAACCAAGAACCAAAATAAATCTTTCTTCCTCTAAGTTGTCTTTCTCGAGTATTTTTCACAGTAACAAAAAAACTAGCTAACACAAACATGATTAAAAAGTAGTTAAGAGCATAGCTTAAGTAAATACAGCAGAACTAGAAGCCAGGAGACCACAGCTGAAATAGCAGCTTGGCCACTTACTGGGTCCCGTCTCCGGGCTCTGAATTGTCATTACCTCAACTCTAATATTAACATAACTTGGCCTGTTTCATGGGGTCATTTTTTTTTTTTTTTGCGGTACCGGGGATTGAACTCAGGGGCGTTCTACCTCCACGCTACACCCCCGGCCCTATTTTTTTATACTTAATTTTGAAACCGGGCCTCACTGAGAGAGTGAGAGAGAGAGAGAGAGCTGAGGCTGGCCACGAACCTGGATCCTCCGGTCTCCGCCTCCCAAAGTACTGGGATTACAAGCGTGCGCCACCACGCCCGGCTCATGGGGTCATTTTGAGAATCAAATGAGTGCTGATGTTTGTCAAAGTCCTTTGAAAATTACAAACCATTATATGAATGCCTTTGACCAGAGAATTTGTGATACGCCAATGGGCTCCATCCCAAATAAAACAATCCCCCAGCTATCCCCAGATGAACGGCCCTTATCTGTGCCTGAATGTGTTGGTGAGTAGGACTCAGCCCTTGTTCTCAAGGGATTTATCGTTATGGAATCGTCTGCTGTCCTGATAGAGCACACATGAAAACGTTTTTCAAACAGTATGGAGGCATGACAAAAGTGAGAAACGTTTGCTTCTTGCTATTCTACCACACGTCCATGACATCTGGCAAGCCTGCTCAGAGTAACACGTCTGAATTCCGAGCGTGTCGGTTCACCCTGGACTGCTTCCCTCCTCATCCCAAGCAAATGGCCAGGCCCTCCGAGTGTCCAGCTGTCCGAGACTTGGAGATTTCTGGAGGGAGGAGCAGGAGTTCTAGAAGGCGATGGCTCTTCCTGTCTCCCATAGAGTCCTGAGTTCCCTAAAGACACTAGCACTGTGTGGAGTGTGTGTGTGTGGTGTGTGTATATGGGTGGGTGTGGTGTACATGTGTGGTGTGTGTTATATGCGTGTATATGGGGGTATGGTGTATGTATGTGCATGGCATGTGTGTAATGTGTGTATGTGATGTGACTACCTGGTGTGTGTATGTGTACATGTGTGATGTGTTGTTGTGTGTATGTGTGTGTAGTATATGTGTGTCAGGTGTGTATATGGTGTTTTGTGTATGGTATGTATGTGGTGGAGTGATTATGTGGGGTATATTTATGTAGTATGCAAATGTGGTGTGTATGTATGTGGAGGAGGGGGTATATGGTGTGGTGTGTGTGTGTCAGGGGGAGAGGTGCCCCACAGAGAAAAGGCAGAGTCTCTGTGAGTTCAAAATATGCTGGATTGGGAGGCTGAGACAGGGGGATCGCAGGTTCAGGCCAACCTCAGACCCTTAGTAACTTGGTGAAACCCTGTTAAAAAAAAAAAAAAAAAGCTGGGCGTGGTGGCACACGCTTGTAATCCAAGTACTTTGGGATGCGGAGACCGGAGGATCCGGGTTCGCGGCCAGCCTCAGCTCTCTCGCTCTCTCACTCTCTCGCTCTCTCGCTCTCTCGCTCTCTCTCTCCCTGTCTCTCTCTCTCTCTCCTTAGTGAGGCCCTCCGCAACTTCGTGAGACCCGGTTTCAAAATAAAGTATAAAAATAGGGCCGGGGCATAGCGCGGAGGTAGAACGCCCCTGCGTTCAATCCCCGGTACCGCAAAAAAAAAAAAAAAAAAAAAAGCTGGGGTATAGCTTGGAAGTAAAATGCCTCTGAGTTCAATCCCTAGTGAAGAAGAAGAAGAAGGAGGAGAAGGAGGAGGAGGAGGAGGAGGAGGAGGAGGAGGAGAGAAGGGGAAGGAGGAGGAGGGGGAGGAGGAAGAGGAGGGTGACGACGACATTGGACGTGCACAGGGCTGTGGAGTACAGGGAACCTTGGTCTAGCGCCACACCATGCCCTGGGGACCTCAGCAGGCTGGACTCTGCCTGGGGCTCCCACTTCACCAAGCCACCGGCCAAGTGCAGAAGACCAAGAGCTGTCGTCCATGAAGCAACCTATGAGCTGACCGCAGGGCGATCAGTGTGGACTCATACCAGAAGAGACTCCCTGTTGCTTTGGGGGCATCAGAAAACCCCAGGACCAAGGGAGGTGGAGAGGGGGAGCCCCAGTATTGACTGGGACTGAACTTGCCTGTGGGTTCACTGGGGGCCTTAGAGTCAGTTTTTAGTTGATTATTTAGCAGAAACCAAAACAGAAAAGGAGGGAGAATGATTCTAACCATCTGAATTGTGGACTCAAATCCACTCTGTCTACACTGGCAAGCTATAGCTCTTCTAACACGCCTGGGTCCCACACTAAGAAATGCCACTGTGAATGACAAGTCCCTCTGGGGACAGTGAGGAGGACGAGCTGGTATCTGCAACTGGGGCAGGGGCTGAAGGGAGAATTCTGACCCACTAGATCACCAGGAGCCTCAGCACAGGAAGGACCTCTGGTGCCCAGCATTGCAGCAGACTCAAGGCAGGAGGCGCTATTGACAGTGTGTTTAACTACTATGGTGCCCCAGGTCCCCAAGAAGCGGTCACACCAGAGCAGAGACTAACTAGAGTAAGAAAGAACAGACAGTGGGACATGCATCTTCTATCTGTTGCACTCAGCATAGACCCCCAGGACAAGATGGATCTCTATTTGGCATTTTCTCATGCATCTGCAGAAATACGAGCTTATAAATTTGATATATGTCTAATAATAGAGTATGTGTGTCCCCACCTCCCTTCAGCCAAGGACAGCAAGCCCAGTCGCGAGGGTGGGGTGCTTTGTGCGGCATCTGTAGCCAGAGACACCCCAACCCATTAGGGTAGACAGAATGGAGGGCTGGAAGCTGGTCCCATGCCCCATGAAAACAGTCCTGCCCCACCCTGGGCCCTGCCCCCGGCCACAGACACAGCGTGGCCCTGACAGAGCAGAGACATGCTGACACCACACTCATCTGAGGAAAAGGACAGGAAATTGAGGACACGGTGAGGGGCAAAGGGAGTGAGGAGTGGACCCACACTTTACATCGTGTGCATTTCTTCCTCCAAAGTCTGCTCTGAACTCACCTCTGCCCTGGGCCTTCCCAGACTAGGTGCTACCCAGCAGCCCCAGGACTACACACAGCTTAGGACAGCTGTGAGCTTCCCTTCTTCTTTTCATCGCTTATCTTCCACAAGACTGGAGATCGATCCAAGAGCGGGGACTGGATCTATTTCTCCCATTGACTTCTCTATCCTGCAGGGAACTCTGGAGCACACAGCAAGTGCTCTTAGCTGTGAGTCCTCCTGACTGAGTGTGGGAGATGCAAGAGCTCTCCCCAGGGGCTGGGGATACACTGCAAAGCCTGCATTCTAGTGCTACTTCTAGCTCACCTTGGTCAGGAAAAGCCAGGGTCTAGAAAAGGTTGTAGACCCGATGAATCAAAAGTTGCCATCCCTAATATATAAAGAATTCTGACAAATCAAGAAGCTTCAAATGGTTGCCATGCAAGAGTGTTGAAGCCTGGCACAGTAAAAGATTACATACCTCAAGTGGGTTTCCAGCTACAACATCCCCCATTTCCCTGAAATACAAAGAAAGAAGTAAACCTAACATGAGCAAGTAAAGAGTTCAGCTGATAACTAGGTTATTTTAGAAAGTTTTTGATCCTTTTGAGGACTTGAATTCCTACCCAGGACCTTCAGTTCCTATTAAAAAAATGCATAAACTGAATCTTTAACCAGAATCCCTCCCCTTCGCTGCCCTGACCCCCACCCCACTCTGAATTTCTCATCAGAGACAGGAGCTTCAAGTTCAGCAGGCTCTCCCATGAATTCTGGAAGAATGCTGGGGAATTCTCTCAGTACCTTACCCTAGTTTCCATTCTTCTCCCCTGGGAACCTGGCTGCCTGAATCCCTGTTGAAATGGCCTCATGGAAATTGAGCCAGCAGGAAGCCACAGCCCTCAGGTACATGCATGTACCACGTATGTGCTATGTGTGTGTATATGCGTGTGCAGAATGTGGAGGTGTGTGGTATATGTGTGGTATGGGGGAGAAGGCGTATGGTGGGAGGACTTAAGTAACGTGTCTGTGGTATACGGTATGTGTTGTTTATGTGTGGTATGTAATGTGTGTGGTATGTATATGGTTTGTGTGTGTGTGTTGTGTAATATGTCATGTATGTGTTGTGGGTGGTGTGCATGCATGGCACAGGTTGCATATGTGTGTTATATGTGGTGTATGTGCATAGTGTGTGTTGTGTATGTGTGTTGTGCGATGTGTGTGTAGTACATGTGTGGTGTGTGGTACCTGGGGGTTATAAATAGTTTGTGGCTATGTGATATGTACTGTGTGATGTTTGTGTCATGTGTGGTATACATGTGTGGTGTGTTGTGTATGTGTGTTGTGTAGCGTGTGTGAGCGGGAGGAGGTGCTCTCCTCTAGACCCTGTGCCTCTGCGCCCCCTGCTGGACGGGGCAGGGGAGGACGCCCTCTAACCAGGCTGCTACTGGTTTTTCTCCAGCCTTGACTTTTATAAGGAAACTCCAAGTGTCCTACACAGCAAAGTGGAGGGGGAAAGAGGAGGACACCCGGTGAAGGACCTTGGGACCTATGGTGTTTCACAAATTTCCTCTGGAAACATCAGCCAGGAACAGGAAGCAGATCGCCCAGCCACGGGGCCACAGAACCTGCACACGGCCGTCCCCCTGCCACAGAGCAAAAGGAGACTCACAGAGCCTTGGCCTTCTTTTCTGAGAACACCCTCAAGCAGAAGTCGCCGTCCTTGAAGGGCTCAAAGGTGGACGGCACCACCAGGTACTCCCCAGGGGGCAGCCGAGCGCGGCCGGTCGCCTCCCGCAGGTTGACATAGGTGCTGGAGCAGGCAGCGGGCTGGTGGCGCAGGAAGAAGTCCCGGCCCAGATGCACATCTGTGTGACGCTCCAGCTGCACAAAGCAACAGCAGGGTCAGTTTCTTCCTGAATCCTGGAAGAAGAGGGCCGAGGGTTTGGTTTCATTGTGCTGATTTAGGGATCATTAATTCTTACACTGCTGAGAATCAGGAGGCCTTGGATTCTGTCATGAACTCACTGCATGTCCATGGTCAAGTGTATTTGGGGCACTTTCTGGGTGCCAGGTCCTGGTGGAGACACTGACCTTGACTGTGTGACCTTGGCAGGACGCGTTGCTCTCTGAGCCTCCCCGTTAAAGGAAGGGCGGAGCCTAGGATCTCTGGTGTGTCCTGTTTCTCTTTGGATGTTTTCCCCAGTGATTCCAACAGACTTGTACTCTGCAGCTGTCCCTGGCTGACACTGCCCTTCACAGTATAGACCCAAGGCTGGAGAGGTGAGCTTCAATCTTTGTCCTCAAGCAAAAGCCACCAGAAGGGCAGCTCACCTTTGACTACCTGGGAAAACTGCTCTGCGAGGTGACCGGGGTGCACGGGCTGGAGGCCCAGGGGCCAGCTCTGAGGGAGGCAGACAGGAGGCGGCCACAGCTGGACCCAGTTTGGGGTGCCTCCTCGCCTCTTCAGGGACCTGGCTCTCCTCTGAGAGGGGAAAATGCTCCTGTGACCCACGTGTTTGTTATGGGGGAAGGGAGGAGGTGTTGGAACATGACACAGGCTAATGGTGACTGCAGAGGCTTCAAAAACACAGGTGCCATGTTGTTATTGCCATCATGAAACCTCCCCCTAGCACTGTATCTTTTTGATGGATCTTCACCACGATGCCTGTGATAGAGGACAGGTGCTGACTAGCTGCCAGGGCTGCGACTTCCATGTGACCCGGGGCTGGGATGCCCACCCTGAGTGGACAGTGTTCATACCTGGTCACCTCACCCTCCTGAGATCACAGGCCTGCTAAGCAGGGGAGGAAGCGGGGCCACCTGCCCTCAGGACTCCACAGGGATCCCCCGGGCAGACCCTGCTGACCCAGCCACTAAGGCAGTCACCGTGCTTATTCACCCTGAAAGTATTTACACTCTGGGCATAAGAATGTGGGGGGCACAGTCAGCAAGGCCATGGCTAAGGCCTCAGTGTCCTGAGTTAAAGTCATTCTTGTCATCCCTGGGAGGAGAAAGTACAGGGTAGTGGTGAAACGGAGAAGCAAACTCTAATTTGGGTTGGGAGAAGGCAAGCTGAGTCCCAGGGTGAAGCAGAACAGAGAAGCCCTGTTTGGGAGGTCGGAGTGGCAATGGGAGACACTGAGGCAAGAGCGGGGTCCCCTCTGGCTACAGGGACCCCACACAAGCAGGTGCAACAAGGGCCCAGGCCGCCCTGGACATGGCTCAGCTAGGACTGACAGGGTGGGGACTCACCAGGCTTAACTGATGGTGATCCTCAAAGTGTGGGTCGAGGATCAACATGAGAACCAAGGGGAAATGCAAATTATGATGCCCCATACCAGGCCTATAGACCCAGATACTCTGAGTGCAGGGCCCAGGGATCTGTACTTTAACAGCCCTCCAGGGGATTCTGAGGCAAGTTCAAGTCTGACAACCATTGACCTGAAGACTCACTGGCACCTGGAGAGCCCAGGACCTGCAGGGGCACGCTGAGGGCACCGGGGGTATGAGGAAAGTTCTACACTGTGTGCATATGAGCTCCTCTTATAAGAGCGGCACTTCTGATGGGAACCACCATCAACTGGATTTAATTCGGGTTTGGTTTTAGTTATTTTCGAGTAGCATTAGAGGTGTCTGAATCATCCATATGGCTTTGTCTGTTCCTCCATAATGACATGTATTTGTGAGTCAACGGCAGGGTAGACCAGTAGTCTCTTGGGACACCACATGGGCCGGAGCCTGTGAATCTGGGTCCTGTTGGCATTTGCCACATCACTGGCCAAGCTTGAGGACCTGGGAGAGTAGGCGGAAGGCTGCAGCAGAGCAGATACACTGCTGCATTGGTGCACTGACTCCAGCTCAGGGAGGCCCCAGAACACAGAGGTTCTCAGCCTTGGCTGCACGTTGGAATCCCCTGGGTCACTCACAAACCTGTGATACCTGGGTCCCCCCGACCACCACCTCAGAGATTCTGATATGATTGAGCTGGGATGCAGCCTGGGCATTGAGATTTTTAGAAGCTCCCCACGTTGTAGTCAAGGAGACCATCGCTGGGCTAGCACATATGGGGTCCTCTCTTTGTGCTGGCTGCAGTCTCACAGTGAGTCATGCAGGTCCCCTCCCAGGAGTGCTGCCCAGAGCTCCTACCTTGAACCAGGTAAGGTGGACAGCATAGTGTGATGAAGCCCAAGATGGCAGATAAAACCCCAGATGGCAGATAAAACCCCAGATGTACGTGTGACGACGAGGATATGACTCCCTAACCCAGCTGGAAGTTACTGAGGAGGGAGAGGAAGAGCAGGGAGCCAAGGAGGTAAAGTTATCAGAGATTAGAGCATTGATTTCTGATAAATCAGAATCTAAGGTGTGCTGTAATCATCTTGCTCAGACACATGAGGGCAAAGATCATGTGTGTCAGGGGGCCTGCCAGGTGGGGCTTGGGCCTTTCTTTACCAATTCTCAGGGCTGCCAGCTCACTGGATCAAGTGAGAGTCCTTGGAGGAACCGGCTTCCATCACAGGAAGCAGATGATGCTGGGGGCCATCCCAAAGGCAGCTAAGCTCTTTCTTACCAAAGGAAGGGCGTCTCTATCAGTACAGTACTCACGTACCTCCTTGGGAACCTACAGGACAGAAGACAAGAGCAGGTCACCTGAGGGCTCGAAGCCCTCCCCAAGTCTCCCAGAGAGACTACGACTCCCTGGGTGGAAGTTTGTGCTAATGTGAGAAACCAGTCAGCATTTCTGAAACTGGAAAAGTCACTGATGAATCCCAAGGCCATCTATAGACTACTGCGTGAGAAATCTGGGGGTGGAGGGAAGGTTCTACTTTTTTACTTTATTTTCTAGTTATATAATCTACCAGGATCCCAAATTCTTCACAGTAATAACCTTGGGGCTTAAATGAGAACGAACATCTTACAAACCTACTGCCTGGGCCTCTCAGACCAAGGACTTGCCAGGAGAGGGGACTGTAACTCAATTTAAGTCATAATTTATTCTGCCCTTGGCCAGGGTGAGTGGTCCAAGAATAGGCATGTGACCCAAGCTGGATCTATCAAAGAGTTCTCTAGGATTTTTTAATTGGAACTAAGGAAACGGCCCCCTTCTTTTATACCAGTGATACTAGGGGGTAGAGAGATCTAGATTGGAGAATGCCTTGGGAAAGACAGGGGATGTGGAGAGAAAGAGAACTGGCATCATCCGAGTCCCTGTCCCACACTCCTCTTTCTTTCCTTTGGTTTGGTTACATGAGATGGTAAATTCATTTTTTTTTTTTTTTACTAGCTTAGCTTGAGCTGACTTGATTACTTGCAACTGACAATATTGACTCCCACAAAAGATGAGCTCTCAGATCCAGGGCGGGAGCCCCGTGTGCCCAGGGCTCCTGTGCTAGGCTAGAAAATCCCCACAGTGTCTGTTTCCCTCCTTCGTCCCTGCTGCTCAGGCTGCTTGGACCAGAAGAACAGGACAGGCCTTGTTGGTGGTCCAGGTCAGTGGGCAGCTGCCTGCAACTCCAAGAAACAACAGAACTAGGGAATCAAGACCAGCAGGCCTCCATTTGTCATTGGCAGCAGACGTAGAACAATCTAGAGTCATTGCCCCTCCTCTAATTTTGAGTTTAAACCAAAATCACCCAGGCAGAGGCCCTGACTGTCCGGGAGAACAAAGGTCTCGCAGGAATCTTCCTCTCTACTCTGGCCTAAAAGCCTTCCTCTCTACCCCCAGCAGGGACCATCCTAACTACCTTGGCCATCTCTCCATTAACAACTCGACCACCGCTGCTTCTGTCAACATGCCCTGAATCCAGCCTGCCAAAAGTCACCAGGCAGGGACTGAGCCAGGCAGGAGGGCAGACCTTAGCCAGTTCCCATGGAGGGATGGGAAGGGACAGCCATCTACGACATGCAGGCCAAATGACAGGCCTGCCTGACAGGAGCCTGTCGTCACTGCGGGAAGATGAAGGGGAGAGAGAGAAGGCTGGACCAGGAGGGCTCTTCCGCCTTCAGGGGTTCCTGGCTGCTTCTCAATCGGTGACAGGTTTTCAACTTCAAACTAGACTCCAGTTTCAGACAGTTTCAGAAGAGAGAGCTACAGGGGCAGGTATGGTATGCCTACAACCCCAGGAACCCCCTTCAACCCCAGCTACTCTCTACATCCATTCCCTCAACCTACCTTTAAAAATGCTTCTGTTCACAGATGTCAGGCCCTAAATTATATGTCTCTGCCCATAAGAAGAAAGACCATGGCTGACATACACTGGAGTATTTGATAAGCAGCTATAATTTGAGGTCTGAAAACTGACATGCTTTATATATTATTTATGAGTGCAAACGCTATGCTGCCCAAAGCTATTTTGAAAGAATGCTTTGCTGATCTGGCCATGTAAAGTCGGACTGATGGATGAAGAACTGGTGGTACTGTCCTCAAGTAGCCCATCCTGTAGCCGTGTGTGCCTGCTGTCCTCTCTCCAGAACTGTCACTTAACTTCCAAACTGTCTAGAAGCACATGGCGACACCTCGGGCTAGAATGTTCCCCCTTCTCCACCTTTGAAATCTGGGTCATCTTTTGAAGCCCCGATCAAAGGCTCCTGCTTGAAGCCAAGGAGCCCGCAGCCCACCATGTTGGTCCCCATCATAGCAGGTCAGACCTGCCCTGTGGTCACTTGAGCACGTGTCTGTCTGATTTCCCACTCTAGATGATAAGCATCCTCAAGGTAGTAGCCTGTGGTATTCCTGTGTCCTCAGTTTTCAGCTCCACACCTGGCACATAGAAGATGCTCACTAAAGTTTGCTGTATTGATATGCATACACAAAGCCCCTGCTCAGGTTTTTGTCCCTGTAAGCAATAAGTCTGGTTTTGTAATATTTACATTCTGGGTAGGGCTAGAAAAGCTAAGCTGGAGTCAAACTGTAATTTGTTTATTTACAATTCTTTATCCTGCCACCAAGTAGCAATGGTTTTTCAACTCCCATTCTTCCAAAATAAATACACACACACACACACACACACACACACACACACCCTAAACTCTAAAGCCTAAGTAAACATGATAAATAAAGGGACTGGAGGACAGCATGAGGTTGGTGACTAGACTTCTCCTTACTGGTTTCTTATTACAATACTTCTTTTTCATGCATTAATTTATACTGAGATATTGGGCCTCCAGCCAGCGCTCAGCCTTCCTAATTAGAATTGTATTTTTCCCAAGAAATTCATATTTAACAAAATTTTTTAAAAAATGACTACCACCATGAATCCCTCTGATATTTGTTATATGGAGCCTTTGCCTCTATAAAGAAGTAGATTCCAATTTGTTCCTGGCTAGGTTGTCAAGACCTGAAGGTCTTGCTTTAACATATCTGTGAACTTAAATCCACAGAGTGGTTACCAGGAAAAACCACAAAGTGGTTACCAGGAAAAAGAGAGGTTACTAGGGAAAACCACAGAGTGGTTACCAGGAAAAAGAGTGGTTACCAGGAAAAACCACCGAGTGGTTACCAGGAAAAAGAGAGGTTACCAGGAAAAACAACAGAGTGGTTACCAGAAAAAAGAGTGGTTACCAGGAAAAACCACTGAGTGGTTACCAGGAAAAAGAGTGGTTACCAGGAAAAACCACAGAGTGGTTACCTGGAAAAAGAGTGGTTACCAGGAAAAACCACAGAGTGGTTACCTGGAAAAAGAGTGGTTACCAGGAAAAAGAGTGGTTACCAGGAAAAACCACTGAGTGGTTACCAGGAAAAAGAGAGGTTACCAGGAAAAACAACAGAGTGGTTACCAGAAAAAAGAGTGGTTACCAGGAAAAACCACTGAGTGGTTACCAGGAAAAAGAGTGGTTACCAGGAAAAACCACGGAGTGGTTACCAGGAAAAAGAGAGGTTACCAGGAAAAAGAGTGGTTACGAGGAAAAACCACAGAGGTTACCTGGAAAAAGAGTGGTTACCAGGAAAAAGAGTGGTTAACAGGAAAAATCACAGAGTGGTTACCAGGAAAAAGAGAGGTTACTAGGAAAAACCACAAAGTGATTAC
>PVJS01033960.1:0-21855 GCA_004027185.1 Glis glis
CCCCACATCCTCGCCAACATTTGTTGTTGTTTGACTTCTTAATGCTTGCCATTCTAATTGGGGTCAGATGAAATCTTAGAGTAGTTTTGATTTGCATCTTCCTGATTGCTAATGATGTTGAACATTTTTTCATGTATCTATTGGCCATTTGTATCTCTTCTTTCGTGAAGTGTCTATTCATTTCAGTTGCCCACTTCTTGATCAGGTTGTTTGTTATCTTAGTGTAAAGTCTTTTAAGTTCTTTGTATATCCTAGATATTAGACCTCTGTCAGAGGGATAGCTTGCAAATATCTTCTCCCATTCTGTAGGCTTTCTCTTTAGGCTCTTGATGGCTTCCTTTGATCAGCAGAAGATTTGTAGTTTAATGCTATCCCATTTATTAATTCTTGTTTTAATTTCCTGTGCTTTGGAGGTCTTGTTGAGGAAGTTTCTACCTGTGCCTATATGGAGTGTTGAACCTATGCCTTCTTCTAATAATTTCACAGTCTCTGGTCTAACTTCCAGGTCTTTAATCCATCTCGAGTTGACTCCTGTGCAGGGTGAGAAGTAAGGATTTAGTCCTATTTTTCTACAGGTAGATAACCAGTTTTCCCAGCACCATTTGTTGTATGCATACCCATGTTCATAGCAGCACAATTCACAGTGGCCAAATTATGGAACCAACCGAGGTGTCCATCAACAGATGAGTGGATTACAAAATTGTGGGAAATACACACAATGGAATTCTACTCAGCAATAAAGAAGAACAAAATAACATCATTTGCAAGAAAGCGGAAGGATCTGGAGAACATTATGTTAAGCGAGATCAGTCAATCACAAAAAAAGAAGGGACATATGTTTTCATTAATATGTGCAACCTAAGGAGTAGTAGGGTCACACAAGGGACTCGGTTGATAATGGAGAACCCTCAGCGGAACAAGGGAAGTGGTACAAGGGAAGGGAGAGAGCAAGAAAGAAGTGAATTAATGGAATTACTATCATAAACAATATGTATATGTGAAAATATACCAACATCATTCTTGGTACTTCATACGGGTGGAGGGAGGCGGGGGGGACACTAAGAGCTGTGTGCATGTATGTTAACATCAAATAGATATTCATTGTAATGTAAGACTCCAATGCACCAATAAAAGCACGTTAAAAAAAAAGAAATAGAATGCCCCTGGGTTCAATCCCCAGTACCACAAAAAAAGAAGAAAATATCTATCATAACATGCCCTTTGTTAGAGGATATTATACACTGATTAGCTAAAAAGTTGAAACTATAGAAAAATTACAATGTAGGATATTAAGGAAGAGGCCCTGATGTATTAGACTGACTCCTGGTTAGAAATGGCAGCTTATAAGAACTTACTAATTGGTTAGTTCATCTCCTCATTCATTACTTTATTGTTCCTTTTGGGTGACGTTATAACCCAAAACTATTTTTTTCCACTAGTAGGATTTGGAACCTAGTCCTTTAAATTGGAGCATTTCTGAGAGGCAAACTGGTTGTATACTCAAAATTATTTAGCTGTCTGGTTGTTTCGAATCATCATGCATTGTTTTTTTGAAGCTTGGGTGGGACCCCAAGCACAGCCCATGTGTACTCACATGGCCCAAGTACCCCTAATCTTGTAGTGTTTTCTTTAAGTCAGAGATGCTAAGGATTGCTGATTTGAGATCCTGGGTCTTAAAAGTTTCCCTTTTGAGCCCTGAATTTCTCCAACCTTCTAACCCCTTTCAATTCTAAACCCTCCTAATTTCTGTGCCTCTGCCACAGCTCCCCCTAACTCTACTCTCAGTGTCTAGCTCTTGAACTGAGGGGTACATATAACAAAAAGATCATACCAACTTTAAGGCAAGAGGTAGAGGTGAGACAGTAGTAGAAAGGAGAGATGACAAATTAAGGCTTGAAGCTGAATGAAGAGGCTGCAGAATGAAATCAGGTGAAGGCTTTGCCAGGAAATATTGATGGTTTTTTTGTTGAGAGCCAGCCTGGGGAATGACCCAAATGATGTGGTTTTTAAATTTTCTAATTTATAATGTTCAATTCATCTAACTTAAAAGTGAAAATAAATGATTTCCTGGTAATGTTCTCCCTGAAAAGATAGAATTTGCTATCATTTTTTGAAAGCTTGTTATGTGCAGAAGATTTTACATCCATTAACTCATTTAATGTTCTAAACAACCTTATGAAGTGGGCACCATTATCCCTATTTTACTTAGGAAACTGCAGCTAATTAGCTTGTCCCCTCCTACACTATTAGCATGTGGTACAGCTAGAATTTGCAACCAGAAAATCCAGTTTCTGAATCCTAGTTCTAGGGCACCATATCAGAAACACCTTCTTTCCTCTCCTCCATAACTTATTGTTCAAGTCGTTATATACGTTAGGATTGATGACCAAGTCTCATTCCCAAGCCCCCTTTTCTCAGTGCAGTATATGCCAGGAGGTTGGGATGAAGCTGACTAATTGAATCTATTCATATTAAGGTAGGGAATATTAGTCACTAAATCCTCCCAAAGGTATTTTCATTTTTAAAGATGATGCTTATTAAAACAAATTAATCCCTCATCGGTGAGCTGTCCAGTTGCATAAAGCCCACAAGTGAAATGATTTAGGAGTGTAAGAGGGAAATATTTTTGAGTGGAAGTCACCACCCATTAAAACTGTTGACCTATATCTTTCTCAAAATTTTCCCATTTTTAATTAGCAACTTTATTTTTATTAATTAATTTATTAATTTGTTCTTTATAGTACTGGGGATTGAACCCAGGGATATTCTACCTCTGAGCTATACCCTTAGCTATTCTTATTTTTTTTAAATCAGTAGTAGTAGTAGTAGTACTGGTGATTTAACCCAGGGACATTCTACCTCTGAGCTACACCCTCAACCCATTTTATTTTTTTATTTTGAAACACTAACAGGCTGAGGCTGGGTCTCACTAAGTGGCTGAGGCTGGTCTCCAACCTTTGATTTTCCTATCCCAGCCTCCCCAGCACTGGGATTACAGGTGCACACTACTATGCCTGTCTTAGTTTTAAAATTTTTAAACAGAATCTTGCTAAGTTACTGCACACTGGTTTTGAACCTGTGATTCTCCTGTCTCAGTCTCTCAATTACTGAGATTAAGGTGTGTGTCACTGTGCCCAGCTTATTTAGCAACTTTAATTCTGCATGTTCCAACTTAAATTTTTGTATTTTGGCTTATTGTTTTTCACTGCTGTTCTGGATTGTAGTAAGAGTGAGGATCCTAAAGAAGAAATGGCGAAAGTGGATGAAATGGAGAATGTAAAGAAAGTAAAGACAGTGGAAGGAATTATAAATATCCATTTGAGGGGCCCAAATGTAGAGACTCAGGAAGACAGTGGAGAAATTATACATAAATAGGAAAAGTGTCAATTTATCAATTTATTGGGGTTTATTGATATCAGTAATCATTATTTTACAGGAACTGCATCAATTATTTTGGGATCCAGTTTATAGTCCTTAAATTATTGGTTATGTATATTCTCTTTGTAGTACTTATCAAAAAGGTAAAATAAAATATACAAACCAACTAATTTAACAGCTATAAATTACTGAGATAAATGAAATTAAGTCAATTAACATCCTGAAAAATAAACTTATACGACAATCCTGAAATCTTAGATTTCAACCCGTTTTCAGAAGGGTACTTCTGCATCTGCATTCCTTCAGCATATTTAAATATAATCACTGAAATATACTTAATGAGAAGAACAGAATGTGACTAAAATCGCAGTGTCAACAGAGATTTTAGAGATAAATCTTCTATTTAAAACTATAATTAAAATGATTTCACGAAAGATAATGTTTCCCTTGTCTTTCCACTTTTTTTCATTCTCTTCAAAAGTTCTAGGCAAAACTTCCAAATCAATGGAAAGCTTTTAGCAGCATCAACTTTATTGAAATTTGCCAATCATGAAAGACAAGAAATAAAGGCCTGATTAATGGAGAACATATATCTGCCTAACTCTAGTAAATAAATAATAGATTATCTTTTCATCTATTCTGCATCTTTGCAAAACAGGCCTACATTGAGAATGCTCTTCAGAGTGTGAAATTGCCCCACGCTGTTGTGGAACAAGTCAACATTATTTTATGGATGTGGTCATCTACCCTGATTGTTCGCTTGCTCTGAAAGACTCTACTCAGTTGAGAAAAAAATCATTGCTGTTATTTTAGGAGACTGTATTTGACCAAACGGATTTAAAATGTACCTACCAATGTCACTTTCATTTGAAGCAAAATTGAAATTTGAAACTTTAAGTGGGACTGAACAGATCAAAATTTAATTTTGAGAAGCGATGACTACGTTTTTCACATAGACATTGGCCAGAACTTTGCTGTTATGAGAAGGGCAGTTCCATTGATACTACCTCCTGTGCATGGAAGAAACTCACTGGTCCCCCTTCTAAATTATTCTTTTGTTTCTAAAATTCCAAACACTCACATCATTGATTCAAGTGTCCCCTGAAATGTGTAATTGTAAAAACATTCTGAAAATTAAAAAAAAACTTACATTCTTTTACTCATCCATTTCTATTGAGGTGTTAAAATAATTTATTCCATTCTATTAACAATGGCTTGATGCATCAAAAGATAATTTGCCATGTAATTTTGTTAAACCTGAAACTGTAGCATATTTTCTTGATAATACCATTAATATATCAAGAGTAAATAAAATGTTTAGTGGTAGGCACATTAATTATCGCCTTCATCTATCGGTGTTTAAAACTTAGAAATAATTAAATGGGCTTTAATAAGATATGGTTCTGAGAAAGCAGGATCATTTATGAATTGCTAGAGGTGCGTGGAGCTGTGTTTCCCTTGAGAGATGGAATTTATGCCTAACACCCCGCTGATGGTTCAGGAGGTAAAGAACCAATAGCTGCATGTACAGAGGTTTAATTTAAAGTGTGTTTCTCACTAGGCTGCTCACAACACTTAATTAAACTCTGCTGTTTTGGCAATGACAAATGCTGTAGTGCAGAAGGAACCCGAGTCGCAGTGACTGAGAAGCTTTTGTAATTTCTTTCATGTGCACTGGCAGCCAGATCCAGGTCAGAAAAGAAAGCAAGAATAAAAGAAGACATATTTAAGGTGTTTGGACAAAGTTGCCAGTTTTAAGCATCTATTTTAGGTGCCCAAAAGTGCTACATTATTTAAAGGATTTAATCATGTGGTGATTGTGGGAAATATGGCATGTGACTGGGGAAAACAATTTAAAGTCCTTTTCTAAGTCATTCTGGCTTTTGGAAATTTTTTCTTTTTCATTAGCAGTTAAAAAACCTGACATAATAAATGATTCAAATGTAGATAAATATACAGTGCTTTTATTTCTAGGCAATATCTTTATGCTTATGCTACATTTTGTATGTACGTTATACTATGGATTTAAGTTTGTGTGTAAGGAAGTCTATTATCTAGATCAAAGAAAAAAGCCCAAAGTTTTATATTTATATAAAATGAATAATAAAGTGAAGCACGGACAACCAACTTTTAGTATTCTTCATGTTGAAATGCTTAGTTTGTAAAGGATCCTAAAAGAAACTTTATGTAAAACTATAATCTCTTATGGACAGGTTCATTTATATGGGGCAGTGTTTTCAATAAGGCACAAACTCATGACTTTAATTTTATATTGTTCTTACCCAAAAGTGAGATAAAATATTGAAAAAGTTGACAACTTATCCAAGATCACAGTTGTTCATGAGATAGCAAGGACTCAAATCCAAGTGATTTGTTTGTAGAACTCACATCCCTAACCAGTAAACCACACTGTCCAATTAAAATATTATGAACTGTAAACAGAGAAATCAAATCAAAGATGATATATACGCATATGTGTGTGTATATAAATCTTGTAATTTTATCAGTTATCATTAAGGCTTCTACTCTACCTTGAAGAATCATATTCTTGTAATAAATTTAGAGATCCTCCAATTTCTAAGTAGGTACAGAAAACAAGGCCCAGAGAGATTAAGGAAATGCATAATCTTGCAGAGCTAATGAATGGTAGGTATGAAAATAAAAATAAGCTTTCCATTGCCAGCCTTTTTGCTTTCCAGAATAACATGATTATTTGCTGGCATATGTTGTCTCAGAAGCAAATATGTAATGGTTGTTACAATTAATTAAAAGGAATATTTATTTAGTCTATAATTTTATTCCTTATTAAGATATGTACATAGTATAAAACCATATGAATTTTTTCTTAAATATTGTAGATAAGCAAACTATATCAATATGGTATTTAAAAGTTCAATCACTAAAGTTCAATCACTATAAACTACATTATGATGTGAAACTATAATGCACCAATAAATGTTTTTTTTTAAAGTGGTTTAAAATGGGTGTGGTGCACACACCTGTAATCCCAGTACTTGGGAGGTTGACCCAGGAGAAACACAGATTCAAGGAGAACCTCAGAAACTTAGTAAGACCCTCAGCAACTTAGCAAGACCCTGTTTCAAAATAAAATAGGGCTGGGGATGTAGCTCAGAGGCAGAATACCCCTGGGTTCAATCCCCAGTAGCAAAAAAACAAAAACTACAACAAAAATTTTTTAAAGGACTGGGGGTGTAGCTCAGAGGAACAGTGTACCTGGGTTTAATCCCCAGTGCCCAACAAAAGGAGGGAAGATTCAAAATATTTTCCTGAACTCATTGTTTCTTTTCCCTACTATGTGTCATAATTTCGAAAAGATTCAGTTTATAGAGTTATACAAAGAATTTCAGTGTATGAAGAATATAATCTTCATTCCCTGATGGATGACCATTCATTCCTTATTTAAAATATGTCACTATAACTATGAACTACATTATGATGTGAGACTATAATACACCAATAAAAATATAAGGAAAAAGCCAGGCGTGGTGGCGCACGCTTGTAATCCCAGTACTTTGGGAGGTGGAGACTGAAGGATCTGGGTTCGCGGCCAGCCTCAGCTCTCTCTCTCTCTCTCTCCCTGTCTCTCTCTCTCTCTCTCCTTAGTGAGGCCCTCCGCAACTTAGTGAGACCCGGTTTCAAAATAAAGTATAAAAAATAGGGCCGGGGGCGTAGCGCGGAGGTAGAATGCCCCTGAGTTCAATCCCCGGTACCGCAAAAAAAAAAAAAAAAAAAAAAAATATATATATATATATATATATATATATAAGGAAAAGAAAAAAATCCAGTATGGGAAATATGAACTTTGCAAGACAGCCTTTTTATCATTGCACAATTCCAGGGCTCAGTGTTTGGTAGTACTATCCAACTAGCCATGTAATATTAGGCATATCATTCTAGCTTCTCTGAGATCTGTATTACTATATCTAGCACATGGGAACAATAAAACTTAACAGAACTGTGGTAAAAAATTAGTTGAAATAATATATTTGAAAGAGCCATGACAAGCTAAATAATTATACAAGTTCAAGTTATAATACTACTACTAATAATAATAATGACCAATGCATTAAAATAATGTGATATTCAATAATTTTTATGCAACAAAAATCCCTATTTTGATTTCCATTTTAGTTTTTCCTATCTTGAGTAATAGTCATATAAGTTTGATAAAATGTTCCAAGCCATCATTCTATCTCTTCTACAATGTATTTGAGCTGACGTAGGAAAACACTATAGTTAGGCATTGTGATAGTTATAATTTCTTATTCCTAGCATCAGGTAAAAGACCTTTTCTCTTTGGCCTTCCCACATTTTCTCTCCCTTAGATCTTCCTAAAAAACCGAATGGCTTCTGAGAAATCAAAGCAGCTCTCCTCCTGCATTCTCTCCATGTCCTTTGTGAAGCTTCAGATGAACTTTAGCTCTGAGGGGCTTAGTGAATTTCACCTCTCTGGACACTCCACTCTCTTTGCTCACATCCCATCCCCTCACACACAGAGGCTACACAGTGTACTGGGGTGGCTATGGCTGAACTTCACGTCCCCAACATTTCAAGAAGCAATTCAAAGCAGATAGTGAGCAATTCAGCCAGGGCCTATTTACCCTCATCATTTATTTTAAAATCCTAACACTAAAACCGGACCATTTTAAATGGTAGATAAAAGGCAGTGAAATTGATGAATGCCTTTTGGCAAGTACAGTTGAGTTTGCATGGGGCTTTTAACATTACTGACACCGTCAGTGATTTCGGTGATTGTGGCTACAGCTGGGATGTTATTATTGCCATGTTGCAGTACTTCTGTTGGGAGGCTATTCCATGGTCACAGCTGGAAGTGTTAGTGGCATTTGATGTTCATGACCTGCAGTAATTGTACCATTTTATAAGAGGAGTTCACGAAATTCATAGTCAAGAATTAAGCTGTGTCCGACCAAGTGACTTGCGCTAGTAGGCAAGAGAATGAACAGGAGTAGCCTCAGCCAGAAATCAATAGTTGCCACGAGAGACTGAGCAGGTCGTTGTGAGGGTAATGTGACTGTACAATGGCGCCAATCTGCACAGAGGTCTGGGGTTGCTGTGTTGGCACTGATACATTTCCTTCAAGGCTGTCTTTGGGGTGGGACTTTTGTATGCCTTTAAGGCCAAGTGAATTTTATCCCACAAATGTATTGTATGATGAATAACCCTTTTACTTTCTCTCAATTTGATTTTCAGATTATCCAAGCAATACGCACTCATTATGAAGAATTTGAACAATACAACAAAGGATCAAGATTAAATTTGAAATCACGTTTAATCTCACTGCTCAGAGGTAACCTCTTTTAATATTTCTTTGGACAGCTTTCCAAATGTATATGCATATATAATTTTATGAAATTGAATTAATGCTGTCTATGTAGTTTTTTCTTTAATTTTCAATTCTGCCACACTTAAGATTAGGTCTTAACTAATGAAGTGAATCATGAAAAACAGGAACCCCCCAAATTTTGTTAATCTTCTGAGATAAAGAATAAGTTAATTTATTATAAAAATATGAGTTGGGCCTTTAGCAAAAATAGTCCTAAAATATGTGCCCTTTGTTGTGTAGACTAGGGTCAACATCATGATGACAAGCTTCACACCTAGGTAAATCTGACAGTGGCTTATTCTACATAGTACAATGGACACTGAGAAATAGCTCTATTATCCTTGGCTCCAAAATATTTTCCTTATTAATAATTTCTGGCTATCTAATTTCAGTCTTCACAGATCAGCATCTGGAATGCAATAACTGTGTATATAGAAAACCTTCACTGAAAAGCAACCACATTTGGTGGGGTAGGGACAGTAAGTTATCAGTTGCTGACATGAGCTAGTTTGCCAGTGTCTCCTGAGGTTTTCTCTAGACAGCAGAGAGCAGACAGATGAACAAAAATAGGCAGTTTGTGATAAAGGAAATGAGGAATATGGTTGGTGCATAAGCTGCAATTTACAAGTGCACAGGGAGGGTACCAAAGTGATGGAATAGTCAAAATCACTAGTTAGGTACAAAATACATGACTATCTGTATATACTACTAGCTCAACAAACTTGATATGCCTCAGAATAAGCATTATGTCTCATCACAATTCAGTAGGCACACATGCTGTCTCCCTTGTTCCAGGATAATAGTTTCCTTTTCCTGGTAATTTAGGTATCAACATTAAATCTTCCCTTCTTCTCGTTCCTACAATTTAAAATATATTAATATTAAAATATATGTAAGTCATGAGACTTATTTATTTTACCTAAGTAATATCCATTCCTAAAAACTGCTAGGGCCTATTGCCTCTCACCTGGCCCACTATAATAGCCTCCTTGTTAGTCTTCCCCCTTCCAATGTTCTAACAAATATTCCTTCAAACAAATAATCCATTAGTATTTACAACACATTGTTTAATTTAGTCTATGCTGATCAAAGCTGCCAATGGTTCTACATTCATCATCATCATCATCATCATAATTATAATAACAAAGACAAACACCCTAACTTAATTACTGCCCAAATATCTTCTCCCTGTCTTAACCTCTCTACTTCCTTTGGCGTTCTATATTTCAGTACCCTTGGTCTGACATCTACTCCTGATAAATATAGCTCATAGTTATCTCCGTCACTTGGGATACATTGGTCCTGATTTTATTTATCTCCTTTTACCATTATTGCTTATAAAAATCATTTCAATCAGCATTTCCTAAAAACAAAACTGCAGCTTCTTCAGCACTGTGCCCCCAGGATTCAGAAAGCAATTTCAGAGTCAATGCTGATGGAATAAATGTGTATAGGAATGAATTCATATCACTAAATTAATATTTCGAGGCAAGGATGGAAATCAGCAGGTATGATGGTTGATTTTATGTGTCAACTTAACTGGGCTGTGGGATGCCCAGATATTTACTCAAATATTATTTGAAGTGTGTCTTGATGAGATCACATGTGAATGGTTAGACTGAGCTAGCTGATTGCGTCCTCCAATGTGATTAGCCCTCGTCCAATCAGTTAAATTAAAAGGCTGAATAAAAAGAATAAAAAGGCTGGCCTTCTGCAAGTAAGAGAGGCCTACTTCTGCCTGAATGTGTGAGGTGGGACATAGGACCCACTATTGCCTTAAGACTTGAACTAAAATGATTTTTCTTGTGTCTTGAGCCACCTGGATCTCATACTGCACCTTACACCCTCAGTTCTGGTTTCCAAGTCTTCACACTTGAACTGGAGCAACATTGGCTCTGCTGAGTCCCCACCTTGCCAACTGCAGGTCTTGGGGCTTTTGAGCCTCCATCGTTGTATGAACCAATTCCCAACAATAAATGTGCTTACCTCTCTCTATCTCCTGTGGGTTCTGTTTCTGTGAAGAACTCGGAGAGAAAGTTTTCCTGAAAGCAGAGTAGTGAACAGCGGTTTGAAACCAGAAATACTCTCTTTGAAAGGAATGAGCAAAAAAGGAGATACAGAGCCATTACTTATATAAATTCTTTTTTAAAAGCAATTGCATTTCACACCTGGTCTCTCACACTACTCTGCTTGTCCTGACCTTGATCCAGATGCACTAATATATCACTTGAGCCCTGAGGAACAGAGGTTCCGCTTTAGGACATGCAAATTTAAAACATAAATAAAACATGCTTCATGTTACTTAGGCTACCCAATTCCTAATCTGGTCCTATTTGTAATAATGATGAGAAAAGCATTAATGGGAATTAAAGCAAATAAAAATCACTATATTCCCCCTTCTCTTGTATTTATTTTTTCTTTTCCATTTTGAATGTTCATTTCTTTATACTTTTATTGGTGCATTATAGTATCACATCATAATGTAGTTCTTAGTGATAGTGTCATACATGCACACAGCACTTGGTGGGCTTTCCCCTGGCTCCCTCTCCATTCCCTCTGATCCATACAGGGTATTGAGATTGACATTAGCATTCTCACATATGTACATAATGTTGATGGAAGTGATTCCTTCATTGAATCTCCCCCCACCCTCTTCCCCTCGACTACCTCCCTTGCTCCACTGGAGTTTCTCCTCCATTATCTGAAATCCCTCTGGTATCCTGATTATTCCGTAAGCTTCCACATGTGAGAGAAAACATAAATTAATTTATTCATAGAAAACATTATAATTTTTATCTGAATTTTATTTTTATCTGTTTTTCTGAGTTAAAATAGTCAGCCTTGATTGAAATGATAAGTTTAGTATGTAGAAATAGTTTATATACCATTTAGTGTTGATGGGGGTGGTACTCTTAATAAATTACCATTATACAAAGTAGGCTTGTTGATATATTAGTCACATTTACATACCTGAATTTTATGTGTATCCATTAAAAATTATGAAGTATTTGAACACAATTGTCTTTTTAAAAGTATTTTGCTGCCACTTTTACTTTTGTTGAATTTTTAATTAGAACTAATCGATGTTCATTTTGTAAAAGTGAAGATATAAGTAAAAAGGAAAATTGCAAACAATTTATGATCCAACAACCACTGTATACATTTTGATATTATCATTTCATATGTTTTTCTTTATATATATGAATATTTATATGCATACATACATCCTTTTATGAAAGTGGAGTCTTGCTACACAAATGGCTGCTTCTATTTTGACACCTATGCAAAATTATTTATATGGAAAAAATACATCTTAAGTATGTGTAGATAAATAAATAACCATACAGTTATATTTATGTATCTTAGGAAAGATAGTTTTCATGATTGCATATTAATCCATTAAATAATCTGTGGTATTTTTTTAACTTTTTATGTTCATTTATTGGTGCATTGTAAACTGTAATTATACATTTTGATATATGTCAGGGTATGAACATCATACATGCACACATTGCACATTTAGCCCTCCCTCCAATCCCACCCTATTCCCTCCCCCTTCCCTCCCTTTCATGCTCCAGATAGTGATTGAGTTTTATAGGTTTGTGTATGTACATCATGTGCTATAGTGTGTTTCCCTCCACTCCCCGCCCAACTCCCTCAGTTAGGTCACCTTCTTTGTCCATCTAAAGATTTCTTCTTCTTCCTTTCTAAGTTCCTTCTACGTCCCATTCTATCTAGCTCCCACAGATTAGGGGGAACATCCGATTTTTTACTCTTAGTGTCTTACTAATATCGCTTAGCATGATGTTCTCTAGTTCTCTCCATTTCCCTGCAAATGATGTGATTTTGTTCTTCTTTGTGGCTGCGTAAAATTCCATTGTGTGGTATTTATATAACTAGTTCATTATTATAGGCTAATAAAATCAGTGCTGTAATTTATATCCTTGCTTAAATATTTTTCCACATGTCCTAAACTTGAGTTGTCAGACTGTAAGAAGATATAATGGTTTCAGAAATTTTAATATTCATTGCTAAAGTTTCCTCCAGAAAGTCTGTATCAATGTATGTACAATGAATACCTTTCTCCATGCTCACAGTGGACAAAAAATGATACTCATTGCTTTATTAATTTTCTTTGGGAGCCGGGCATGGTGGCGCATGCTTGTAATCCCAGTATTTGGGAGGCTGAGACAGGAGGATCCGGGTTCATGGCCAGCCTCAGCTACTTAGTGAGGCCCTCCACAACTTAGTGAGACCCTTTTTCAAAATAAAGAATAAAAAATAGGGCTGGGGGTGTAGCTCAGAGGTAGAATGCCCCTAGGTTCAATCCCCAGGACCAAAAAAAATTTTTTTTCTTTGCTTACTAAAATTATTAAACAACTCCTTCTTATAAGTACTAAATATTCACATTTTTAAGATTTTTAACTGTTCATTCAGTTTTATAATAAGTATTTACCACGTACGTAACATATGCCAAGCATTTGCCTTCTAAGTCCAACATGTGAGCTTCCTCCAGAATATTTTGAATTGACTGCTTTTTTCCTTAGGTAAGAACATTTTCATTGAAAACTATATATTTTCAGATCTTTGGAAATATGATACTCCCCCCTCAAGGTTTGTTATTGTTACTATTTATTTAGTTATTTTTCTGAATGAATTCTGTAATATCTTTATTCTCTGTCATGTGTGGGCATGGTTGTCATTACTCAGTTAATTTAATGGCCAGCTGATAACTAAAGCTTTTCTTTACTGACAGAGCCAATAATTTTTCCAGTCTCTGCTAAGAACTGTGTTTGCATTTGGAGGAACCCTTTCAAAACTTATCCAGGCCATTGAGAACTCTTCCTTAGCCTTCCCTTCCTGTTTACACTGAGCTTCAAGGTCAGTGAGAAGTGGGAGCCTGAGCCAAGGCTCAGGGATGCACATAGCTCTACACATATGTGTAGCCTTCCATACCTCCAGGAATGTGGCAGAGCTTTTAGAACACCATATGGACATCATGCTCACCACATTTCCCTTCTAAGTTTTGTTAGCTTATTTTTTGCCCCAACTGTTACCCATAGTCTGCTCAACCATGATAGTAAACAATTGCCAGTGCTTGTTGTTGAGACATATTTCCAGGGAAAAGGCAGCTTGCATTGTCAAGCTCTGAATCACCACAAATAAAGATAAACCCTGTGAGTAAGATCTTCCAGATAAACAGATTAGTCAAGTAATGCCAATTCTCTTGAAATGGAGCTATGAAGGAGCTCCAAAACTATTCTTCTCTCTTCTCTGGCTGCCAGAGTGCTGGTTTTGACTATAACTATAATTCTTGGGATTCTAAGCTACTGTGGAGATGGAGTAGGGGACATAGGCCATACTGGATTTCCAAGAGCCTTTGGTTATTTTTCTCCCCTTGGAACTGGGGATTTTATCCAGGAACATTCTATTTTCAAGCTACCCCCTCAGCCCTTTAAATTCTCTATTTGGAAACTGGGTCTCATTAAGTTGCTGAAAGTGTGAGCCTTTTATGAGCCCTTGTAAAAGGCAAGAAGTAAGGGAGAGTTTAGCCACTTTTTAGTAGTGTTACATAAATGCAGTGAATGGTTAATTGCTCATACTACTAGATGTGATTTATCAAATAGTAATAGCTTTAGAGTTACACTTTATACTATAACATGGTGTTATGTTCTCCATTCTATTAAAAACGTAATGGGGAAGATAAAAAGCTACTTGAAACTAAGATATATGCCTTGGTCAATTATCTAGAAAATGGAGATATGGATGACTAGACATGAGTAAATTTTAGAAAAAAGTTGCCTATTTAAGTAAGCATAGAAAAAATTTGAATATGAATATGCAAACCTTATACTAAAAATGTTTACATCATTGAATATTTCTAAGTAAAGCAATTGTCAGCATATAATACTAATTAGAATATTGAGGATGAGCCAGGTGTGGTGGTGCATACGAGCCTTTAACCCCAGCGCTTGGGAGGCTGAGATAGGAGGATAGCAGATTTGAGGCCAGTGTGTAGCAACTTAGACCCTGTTTCAAAATGAAAAATAAAAAGGTCCTAGTGGGGTATAGTTCAGAGGCAGAATGCCCCTGGGTTCAATCCCCAGTGTCACACACACACACATGAATATTAAGGATACATTTTAATTCCCTATGGCAAAGAAGAGAAATATTTATAGTAATATAATTTTGAAGTATAAAATCGATTAAACAAAGGGAGTTTTCTAATTTTCATATTTGGAAACAAAGATTTGGAGTAATGGAACTTCAGAGTTTTCTTTAAAGAACTGTTTTGGAAGAATAATTTTTTTCTTTGAAATAATTTTAACTATTTTCTCCTTCAAAAATACTATATTTAGTACGTGTGTGTGTGTGTGTGTGTGTGTGTGTGTGTGTGTGTGTGTTACTGGGATTGAACTGAAGGGCATTCTACCTCTGAGCTACACTCTAGCCCTATTTTATTTTTTATTTTGAAATAGGATCTCACTAGTTGCTGAGGCCAGTCTTGAACCTGCAATCCTCCTGTCTCAATCTTCCAAGTACTGGGGTTAAAGGCGTGTGCCACCATGTCTGGCTTGGTATATACTTTTGAATACAATATTATTGAACCTAGTAATTAAATAGCATAGAGATGTGTGCTTGCAAAAATATGTGGTGTTGAATTCTGATAGTACATGAGTGAGTATTTTCTCTCAAAGTTACTTTTTGTGAAAATGAAAGCTGGGAAAGGTCTCTTAGATGGTCATTTGCTGGCTCTTCTTGCGTTTTAGAAAGCAAATAACCCCATGGGCAATTATGAATAGGAAGTGGTTGACACAAACTTACTGCCTGATAAAGAGGCAGATGACTGGCACACTTTGAGAATTTCCCCCATGAGTGTTCTGCACTTTCCCTGTTTCCCAAGCTGGAGTCATCAAAGACTGCCTTATGGACCTGTCATCATATTCTCAGGTCTGAACTCTCCTGTTTTCACCCATCTCTTTTCACCACTGTCTATGTTTTTTAAAGAGATAAAAGCCTTCTAACTTCTTTAGTTAGTACTGTCAATCTGGCATATTGCTTCCACTAACAAATACAGATTGCATAAACATAGTTATCTGGTACAAAACATAAAACATAACTTTGGCTATTATATTTTCATTTCAAGAAGATATTTCTTGAAATGAATTTTTTTCTTTCTCTCTCGTACTCTTTTTCTTTCTTTCTCTTTCTCTCACTCTCCTCTCTTTTCTCTGTCCTCCTATACTCTCTCTCCCTTCATTTCTTTTTCCCATGTTCAGTGTATGTATTTATAAACATTTGCTCTATTTTAACATACAGTTTTCTCAGTGGATCCAGCAGGCTACCTGAGAAATTTTTGTTTGTTTCTTTTCCCCTATATTATTATCACAAAGTTCTAAAATAGGGAGCAAACCAAGAATACCTCTAAAACTTCAAATCTGATCTTTAGAGAATTTCTCTCCTGGTGCTCACATTAGAAATGACTGAAGGGACTCAGGACTCATTCTCATCCTTTCCCACTTTAAATCTTGGTCAACCTTAAATACACACAGAGCTTAAGTTTAAAAGCTCAGAATCTCCATCCAATTAGTATTTCTGCCAGGAAGCTTTGTCAGATGCCTCAGAGTCCCTTTATGATGATCTTAGGGTTATCTAAAATCCAAAAGAATTCGATGTGGCTTTTCAGGAAGTAATGAAAAGTGTCTTTGTGCCAATTGCTATGTGTGCACAAAAAGAAGAGAGTGTTAACCCACTTTGAGGCAGAGCAAAAGATGAGATTACCTGAACTGTGTTTCTCTCAAGAGGCTACAGGGGCAGTTATTTTTGACAGGGCTCACAAAATAGATTACGGAATAAGAACATAGCTTTAAAAATTATTGCAAAGGTCCATACAAATCCCACAGTGAACTGTGTGTCTGAGCCCCTTTTACTCTGATCTTTAGGACAGGTGCTGCTGTTGATCTGTCAATGAGAAATAAAACATATCTTAAGTATATTCAGAGAACATGAATATTTAAAGTACATTTTAAGTTATGTATATATACATTCTCTAGTATTTTATTTGTGATTTTTAAATTGTAATTATTCTTTCATTTTAAATATCCTTCAAAATTTGAAGAAGACAAACCAAAACATTTACCCAGCCAAATAAAACCAATATATAGTTTAAGTACATTAAAACTTTATTTTTATACTTTTATTGGTGCATTATAGTCTCACATCATAATGTACTTCATAGTGATAGTGACATACATGCCCACAGCAGTTGGTGAGCTTCCCCCTGGCTCCCTCCTCACTCCCCCCTTCCCCATACAGGATATTGAGATGGGCATTGGTATTCTCACATATGCACATAATGTCAGTGGAAGTGCTTCCTTCATTATTTCTCCCTCTCCCCCACCCACCCTGCTCCACTGGGGTTTCTCCTCCATTATTTTGTTATACCTTACTCCAAAACTTATTCTATATTTTGATAATTTAATTTTTAGATAAGATTTATCTGTGATGCAGAATAATACCTTCTTATTGTAGAGTAAATGAAAGAAAAAGGGAGATATAAAGACAAAATGTAATACATAAAGACATAAAGTACATAAAGACAAAACTCAGTAGCTCCTCTCTGCCTTCCCTGCACTGTTCCAGTCACCTACTCTTATGTATTCTTCAACACCCCTCTTTATATAAATAAACACTGTGTTCGTTTTTATTGTTATAGAATTATACTGAGCACATCACTTTGCAACTTTCTTTTTTTTGTGGTAGTAGGGATTGAACCCAGGGGCATTCTACCTCTAAGCTACACCCCCAGCCCATTTTATGTTTTTGTTTTGAAACAGGGTCTTCCTAGTGTGCTGAGAGTCTCACTAAGTTGCTGAGGCTGTCCTCGAACCTGTGATCTTCCTGTTTTAGCCTCCCAAGTACTGGGGATTACAGGCATGCACCACCATGTCTGACTACTTTGCAACTTTCTATTTTCACTTAATGTGATGTATAGACCTCGTCAAGTCAAGATACATAATTTGAACCGTATCTCATGGTAATTGCTATATATTATGGAATATAAATAAACATGTTATTATACTTGGATATGAAATATCCCCTAAAGAGCTCATTTATTAATATTCAGGGTCGATATAGTTGACTCATGAGGGTTGTAATCCCAGCAGTGGATAAATCCATTGTAATAAATTTATTTGGGTATGTCTGGAGAGGTGGGTCTCTGGGGGAAGGGATGGACCTTGGTGATCATATATGGTCCCTCCTCCCCACACTCCCACTGTCTGTCTTCCAGCCTCCATGATGTGAGAAGCACAGCCATGTGCTGTCCTTCTCTCCATGCCCTGACATCTGTGGTACCTGGCCTCACATGGACGGAACCCAAAAATGTAAGAAAATAAATCTTCTTTTCCTCTAAGTTACACAGTCAGTCTTTTAGATTATAGCTGTAAGAAGGCGACTGGAACATAAAATGGTACTAGGAAAGTGGGCTTGCTGCTCTATCTAAATCTGACCATGTGGATTGTGACTCTTTGGAGCTGGTTTGTGAGAGAAAATTGGAAGGGCTAGAATGTGGGTAGAAAGGCAGACAGTAGATACTGTGCTCAGGAGATTTTGGATGACAAAGAGGACTCCATAGGGAAATGGAGTAGAGGCCACATGTGTTACACTTTGGCAAAGAACTTACCCACATTTTGCCCATGTCCTGAAACTTTGTGTGAGGCCAAATTTAAAGACAATGGGATAAAAAAACTGGCAGAGGAAATATCAAAACAGCAAAATATCCAAACTGCATTATGGATATTGATGTCTGCATTCAGTGAACTGTACACCATATTTTGGGAGCAGAAAGTAAAGTATAGAGACTCTAGATTTGCTGTTTGGTGGGAAAGGCATGTGTAAAGCTGGGGCTCAGAGAGATGAGGTCATGGAAGGAAGGAAGATGGCTGAAAGGAAGGAGGAAGCGGTGGTTGTGATGAAGTCAGGACCAGCAATGGCCATGATGGCGGCAGCAGATAGAGATGGGCCCAGAGGCATCCCCAATAAAGTGGGACCAGGGGTGGCCCAGATGGAGTTGGGGCCAGTGGCGGCCTAGATGGAGCAGGCCCAGGGGGGTGATTAAAAAGACCCCAGCAGCTAGGATTAAGGAGAATGTGACTACCTTTTCTGTTGGCAACCCATCTCAGATGGGTAATGCTGGCTTTGCTAGAAAAGGTGGCTATGGAGTCTTCCCCCAGATTTCAAAGGAAGGCCTGGGAAGCCAGGCAACATGTGTCAGGGTCAAAATCCCTGCAAGCAGACCCAAAGGGGCAATTTGTGAAGCTGTGAGAGTAAAGCCAAGGTTGCAAGAAAAACCTCAAGAGATTTAGAAACGCCAGAAATATGGAACAACTGTGAGGGAAGGCTGCTAGTTGTGAGCCATGAAGCCAGGCTGGAAGAGGCAGTAAACTGCCCATTACAATCAGCCAAGCCACAGGGGCGGGGCTGCCAAGGCCCCTTGGAGATCACTTCTCACTACCATGTGCCCTAGATGCCAGAAGTAGAGCTGCAAGATCAAATCTTGCCCTGCAGGATTTCATTACTGTTTCAGTCCTATCCCTTCTTTCTATGCCCTATTCCTCCCTTTGGGAATGCAAATGTTTACACTTTGACATTGTATATTGGATGCATGTAACTTTCTTTTTATTTTAATCTTCATTGTCTTTCACAGGGGCTCACAAGAGTTCACCTTGAGTCTCAGAGGAGACTTTGGACTTTGAGACTTTTCAGTGATGCTGAAACTGTTAAGACTGTGGGAACTCTTGGAGAGGACTAAATGCATTTTGCATTCTGAGCTGGGCATGAGTTCTTTAGGGGCTAGGGACAAAATGTTGTAGTTAGACATAAAATTCCCCTAAAGAGCTCATTCAAGGTTGATATAGTTGATTCAAGAGGGTTATAATCCCAGCAGTGGATGAATCCACTGTAATAAATTTATCTGCATTTATCTGGGTGTGGCTGGAGAGGTAGATCCCTGAGGGAGGGGTCAGCCTTGATGATTATATATGGTTCCTCCTCCCCACACTCCTGCTCTCTTGCTTCCAGCCTCCATGGTATGAGAAACACAGCCCATGTGCTGTCCCTTTCTCTGCCTCCTGCTGCCATGCCCTGAGATCTGTGGTCCCTGGCCTCACATGGACTGAACCTGAAACCATAAGAAAATAAATTTTCTTTCTAAGATACATGGTCAGTCTTTCAGATTGTAGCTGTAAGAATGCTGACTGGAAAACATGTGTACATCCATGTAGAGGACACACACACACACACACACACACACACACACACATATATAAATAAATAAATATATATATATATATATATATACATATATATATATATATATATTTAAATGAACAAGAAAAGAATATATCATACCTCTTTATTTTTGGAACACTTTTTGGAACACTTGCTATTCTTTATAATTTGCTTCTCCCTTTGCTCCTATGTCCTATTCAATTCTACCCTCTTATGTAGAAGGGAAGTAGTAACAATCCTTTGTATGTGGTGGTATCAAAATAGTCCATGGTTGGTTGACATGTATTACAGGTGTTAGGTGATACATTCAGGAATATAGTGCCTGAGGTACTTAGATGCTAAATGGGTATAATGGTCTCAAGTACAAAGTGGTTATGATGTTAAGGATGGGGACTATGCGTGGGTCCAATAGTATGGGCTCTGTTTCAACAAGTGTTAGCTAGTTACTGTCACTGCTATTAGCAGAAAGTGATGCTGAGCTGTCAGCATGTCAACCTCCTTCAATAAAACTATCAAGCCACTGTGTGGCAAATTGATTATATTTGATCCCTTTCAACCTGGAGGAGGCAACAGTTTGTCCTGAGTAGAACTGACATCTGAATATGAAGTGCTAAGGTTCTTCCTTGCATCATAGTACCTCTGACAGCACCACTATCCGAGGACTTCCAGATTGCCTGCCTAATTACCCAGAGACAGCCTAATAAAACAGTAGAATTGCCTGTTAAAAGTTCAGCTAAAGGGACAGCTCGGTGACAGCATTCTGTAATATTGGAGAGCTTTGTTCCAGGCTGTGGCATATATACTGAGCTAATTGCTTATATATTTTGCTGTAACCCTAATAGCTAGAATATAGAATCCCAGAGAACAGGAGTAGACTTGGTCTCTCTCGTTATTAAAGAACAAGAGTAGAGTTGATCTCTTTCGTTATTACTCCCAGTGGCACAATTGAAGGTCTTTTGTTTTTCATCTCTGAAATCTTAGGCTCTGCTAGATTTGATATCCCAGTTCCCAGTCAAGGAAAGCATCTGCCAAGAAGTAAGTACTACTTGGCCACTTTGACCTCCTCATACTAATGTGCCAGGAGGCAAATCAACAAATTACTAAACTCATGGTGGAACTTGACCCTGAATACAAAAAAAAAAAAACCCTCAGGTTATTTCCATAGAATCGAACTGGGAGAAGTGTGTCTAGAACTTGGGTTTGAACTGGGGCATTTATTGGTCATTCTGTGCTCAGCGATGGTGGTAAATAGTCATGGAGACAATCACTAAAACAAGCAAGGTAAATGGAGCTTCAAATCCTGAAGGAAAAAAATCAAGATAATTGAACAAGGCAAGAAAGCTACCTAAAGGTGAGCATAATCTGGAATGGGTCAGAGGACAAAGATATTGAATGTGCATTCTAACCTCGTCACAGCTACAGCAGCAAGAACTGCACCTTGTTTCATAAAAATTTTGATTTAAATTATTTAAAGAAATTACAGTTAGCCACCATTTGAAGGGAAGTAGTGATGGATTGGGCTTCATAAAGTACAGGAAAAGACTGCTCCAAATACCTCTGTAAGACTTTAGAGTAATTCAGCTTTCTCTCCTACTCCAGCCACCTCTGTAAAAACCTAAAACTGGGAATGGATCCACCATATGATCCGGCTATTCCACTACTGGGTATCATACCAAAGGGATCGAAACTAGAAAACAACAGTAATATATGCATACCCATGTTCATAGCAGCACAATTCACAGTGGCCAAATTATGGAACCAACCTAGATATCCATCAACAGATGAATGGATTACAAAATTATGGGAAATACACACAATGG
>PVJS01033961.1:0-21854 GCA_004027185.1 Glis glis
AAAAAAAAAAAAAAAAAGATACCATAAAGTTAAAAAAAAGAGAACTTAGATTGGGAGAGGATACCTATAAAACGTATCACTGATAAAAAGTTAGGATCTAAAATATAAAAAACAAATCTCCTTGAAACCAATAAGGAAAATGCAAACAATCTAAAAGGATTTCAAAGAAGAGAAAACAGGACTGGTCAGTAAACACAGGAAAGGACTCCACCTCCTTAGCAATGTAGTATAGGGTATGCACATTAAGACCATTAGGAGATACCATTTTGCACTCATAAATAAGACAGACAGAAATTTTAAAGTCTGATACTAAGTGACGAATGAAGAGCATCAGGAACTCATACACCATGCAAGGCACAAAGACTTGGGAAGCTACTTGACATCCTCAGTTCAGCTGAGGGTTTAACTTGACTCTGACTAGGCAAGCCTCTCTGCAGAAACTCAAACAGATGGAAACTAGGAGATATAAATAATAATGCTGGTAACTATACAAAGTTCTTTATCAATAGACCGGATAAAGTGGTATTTACCATATAACATTTCTGCATACAATTGAATATAATAGAAAAATAAAAATGAAGGATAGTGATATTCAACATTACAGATGAATCTTAAAAAATGTTGAATGAAGAAAAAAGTAGAAAAGGACATGAATCTAATTTTATAAAGTTCAAAAGTATGCAAAACTTATATCGTAATAAAAAAATTTTAAACTTTAAAATTAAAAACTTAAATAATGTGATAAGAAAATAAACACAAGCCGGGCGTGGTGGCGCATGCATGTAATCCCAGTACTTTGGGAGGCAGAGACCGGAGGATCTGGGTTTGCGGCCAGCCTCAGCTCGCTCGCTCTCTCTCTCTCTCTCTCAGCTCTCTCTCTCTCTCCTTAGAAAGGTCCTCCGCAACTTCGTGAGACCCGGTTTCAAAAAAAAAATAAAGTATAAAAAATAGGGCAGGGGGTGTAGTGCGGAGGTAGAACGCCCTTGGGTTCAATCCCCGGTATCACACACACACACACAAAAAAAGAAAATAATAAACACAAATATTTATGATAGTGGGAGGAAGAGAAGAGGAATAGGGTAATATGTAATTAGAATTAGACTACTGACAATAGTCTAATTCTTAAGTTGGGTAGTGGCTTTGAGATTGTTCATTTTATTTGTACCCTTCAAAACTTACATATATGCAACATTTTTATTTTTATGTTAAAATTACATAATAAATATTAAATGCTATTAAACAATAGTGACATATTTGAAACAGTGTGGTCATGGAAGCCGAATCAATGGGATGAAACAGGACATCATGAAAACAGTCTAAGATGGTTCCAGAACTGTGGAGTAGCTCCTTAACAGATGGACTTACCTGCAAATAGTAATTATAAAGTCTAGACAAAACATTTAAAAACTCTTCGAATCATTAGCAGGCAAAAATTAGAGGGTAAGCAGCCCTAACTGTATTTCTAGTTTTTAAGGCTTTTTACCTAAAGGCAAGATATGTTGTAAGAAGGGTCCAAGCCACAATAGGAAGCTAAAACTCTGAGACCTACTGTCTTATCGGATAAAGAGCCAGAGGAAAAAGTTTGGAGCTACTAAATCTGAGTATCTGGAAAGTAAGGGGGAATTCCCAGAAATGAGAGAACCACGGGGAGAAAATCCTGAATTCTGTGTATAACCTTTGCCCCAATCCGGCTGTCTTCTGAACTACAAAAACATTAAGAAGGTGCCCCATATCCCCCGTAGCCCTGAACCTGGGAAGGGTTTGTGCCCACGAGTGACGGTTGAGGCACTAAGGTCGTGCCGTTCTGGTCTTGTTCATGGAAAACACTCACTCTTGGGGGTGCTGAGCCACCCCAATGCCACAACACTGAAATAAAAGCTAGAACAACAGTTCCATGAAGTTCACAAAGAGGAAAAGCTACGTAAGTGGCAAACTACAAATAAAAAGCAGGTATACTTCTTCAATAATAAATGTAACAGATTACAAATACTAAATCCCCATGCCAAATTAGCTGTACTAGGGGTTCCCCCCCTTTGTAAGCATTTTTTTCTTTGTAGAGAAAAAAAACCTAACACATTTGTGATCTAAGTTAACAAAAAAAGCCATTTAAGTACTATGTGGGTATTATATTTACACTAATTATTTACTTAACGAGGGGTTCTGAGATTTGGTGAAATTTAAGCTAAAGATTTGCTAAATGCCATAGTGATTATCTTCCTGAATGTTTACAATGGACAGTATTTTTAATGAAGAAGATATTCAAAGCAAATAAGTCTTCTCTAGTCAGTACTGAAAAAGAATTTCCTAAGTGGGACTGAATTTTAGGCTTTTCTCCCTTAAATTAGACATCTCCTTCTACTTTTCTACTAAAATCAACTTTGAGGATAGGGGAGCTAGAATCTTGGACTGAAATTTACTATAAGCAATGTTCTAAAAAGAAAACTTCCTCCTCTGAGAGTTTAATCCTTTCTTACAGTAAGACCCAGCAGTCTCACTCATGGAAAGAAAGAATATAGGAATGGAAGCAGGTGCAGAGGGGCGAGAGGGGATGAGAAGCCCATTTCAGCCACTTCCTGTGGAAACTGGCAAAAGGAACTTGAATAAGCATCCTGAACAGAATCAAATGCCTTAACCTAAACCACAAAAGCTCGGTTCTCTTTTAATTAGTCCCCTACTCTTAGACACTTTTGTCTCAAATTATGACAAAGTTTTTTTGGATCCCAGCTGAATTTGTTGCAGCCTCCTGATTCAAACACAAGGAAATGACCCTGGTATCAAACAAGTAAGAAGTAAGGGTACAGTCAACACAAAAACTGCCTCAATAATACATTTCTCCACTCCTCAATTTTCAATTTAAGAGAAATAATGTTGTCCAGTTACCAGAGCAGTGAGAAACTGCAAGGCCAAGTCACACAATAAGCCACATTATTTAGGTTAGGAGTAAAATGATGAAAAGGGATGGAATGAATGCTGGTGATAATATTCAATACCTTTCATTGCTAGTTTGAGGCCTTTCCGCCTGCTTAAGACAGGAGCACTATTGAGCAAATCATATTTAAGGAAAAAATGCTGACAGCTCATCAATTGATTTTCAATGAAAATGCTAAAAAAATTAATAAAGAAGTTAAGCTGCTGAAATACAGTTTCACCAATTAGCTTAATGTCAGAGAATTCTAATTAGGCGCCTTGAGATTGCTATTTAGTGTTTAAGCCTTCAGAGTGCCAAATTCTCCTTTTCACACAAACTGGTTGCAAAATTAAAGACATTAGGCAGCCTTAATTACATTATCAGAACAGCTGGGATTAGGCAATCTCTGAAGTCAAGACGGCATTCTTTTGTCACAGGGTGGAAATCCCTGGCTTTCCAGGGTGCCGGATTTTGGTGCCATTCCATATCTCACCCATACAAAGCAAGCTGCATTCGAAACAAAAAAATTTGCAGACAAAGAATAGAGTAATGTGCAGCAAATAATGAACACATTACCGAAAAAGAAAAGGTAGGTGAAGAGATTAAGCCTGAAATCGGTAGGTTTTGCTAACACCTCTACTGGCGGCTGGCCTGCCAAGCCTCTGGTGGCAGGAAGACTGAGGGAAAGCTCTGTGAACCGGCTGGGCCAGTGGAGACAACTCTGTTATCTAAAGCTGGAGCACATTTATACTCCCTCATCCCATGGGGTGTGAAATTAGCAGCTATTGTTTTTACACATTTTTGCCAACACAATGCCTTTTATGTCTTTACATTGTTTATAAAGCTATGTTTTCTTGCACCTGGGAACCCTCTTTTTAATTCTAATTTTTAAGCAACAGGATAGTCTCTCCTTCCCCCCTCCTGGTGCCATTCCTTATTCCTCTAGATAATCAATGTTGTTTTCAAGGACTCATTTAACAGCATGGTTTTCTTTTTTCCAACTAAAAGTTAGTAAAAATCTGGATAGGTGGTGGTGGCGATACTACAGATCCTTGCACAGTGGTCAAAACCAACCTGCTGAGCATCATCTTTAACCAAACAGAGCTTGCCCACAGTCCAGATACTAACTTTCCCTCAAACCAAAACACTGCTCTAACTTCTGAATTCTAGTTCTTAACTTTGGTTGTAGTAGTGTCTGCTGTTATCCCTGCGCCATCATCTCTCATCTGGAATACTCCCATCACCTCCTAGCCTGTCCACTCTTGGCCTTTTGTCTCCAAGTCAGATCTTTCCAAATTAAAGCTTGGATCACGTCACTTCCCTGATTAAACCCCCCTCAATGTTTTTCTACTCCAAGTAAAATTAAATCCAAACCCCATTCTGCAGCCTGCAGGGATCTAGATAATCCAGTCTCTGCCTAGGTCATCTCACATCACACCTTGCTCTTTCCCACCACATGGACCCTCTTTGAGTCTCTTCAGTCCCTAAATTCATTCCTGACTTAGAGATGTATACCTGCTTGTGTTTCTTGCTGGAATTCAGTTTCTCAGGTTGCGTGAGATTGGCTTTCCGCCATTCAAGTTTCAGATTGGATGTGTGAGGGTCTGGCTAAAAATATATCATTTTTTCAAGGAGATCCTCCCCAACAAAAGTAATACCTTCCCTATACCAACACCCCAGTGCTCTTATCAGGATACAATCCAAGATACTGGACATAAAAAGAAATAGGAAAATATGACACATACTCAAGAGAAAAGCTAGTTAAATGACTGACCCCAAAATGATATTAGAATTAGCAGGCAATGATTTTAAAGCAGATATTAAATTTCAAGCATGTAAATAAAAATATGGTTGTGATGGATGAACAAACAAGAAATCTCAGTAAAGAAACAGAAGCTATGAAAAAAATCCAAATGGAATTTCTAGAATTGGAAAATAAAAATACCTAGATGAAATAATTATCTGGATGATTATAACATATTGGTTCAGACATAAAAAAGAGTAAATGAACTTGAAAACAGATCCATAGGAATCATTCAATCTGAAGATAAAAAATATTTTTAATTAACAGCACCTCTGTATCAAAAAGTTTAATAGTATAATTAGAGTCAGAAAGAGAAAGAATAGTAGGAAAAAATATTTGAATAAAGCCTAGAAATTTCTCACATTTAACGAAAGATAAATTTGTAGATATAGGAACTTAGTAAACTCTGAGCAGGGTAACAAGAGTCAGTAACACAAAGGTACTTCTTTTTTTTTTTGCGGTACCGGGGATTGAACGCAGGGGCGTTCTACCTCCGCGTTACGCCCCCGGCCCTATTTTTTTATACTTTATTTTGAAACCGGGTCTCACGAAGTTGCGGAGGGCCTCACTAAGTAGAGAGAGAGAGAGAGAGACAGGGAGAGAGAGAGAGAGAGACAGGGAGGGAGGGAAAGAGAGCATGCGCGAGCTGAGGCTGGCCGCGAACCCGGATCCTCCGGTCTCCGCCTCCCAAATACTGGGATTACAAGCGTGCGCCACCACGCCCGGCTACAAAGGTACTTCTTAAAAACCAAAGGAAAAAGGAAATACATCCGTAGCTGCCAGGTCTCTATTCTAGCTCTTTGATTCAAAGGTAATTTGTGATTGAAATGCTGAAACATGAAGTTTTAAACATTTTCGGATACTTGCTATCACTCTCAAAATAAGCACTTAGCAGCAAAGACTTACAGTGAGATTACAGACATCCTTACCAACCTACTCTTCTGTTATGTCTCCCAAAGAGTTAAGGGATGTTTACTCATTTACTCTCTCTCTCTCCCCCACGGGAATGTAAAGACTAAGAAAAAAGGGATGTTTGTCTTATTCTCCTGTTGTACACCCAACACCTAGGAGTATGCCAGGAACATATCAGGTGTCGAATAAATATTTGTTAATTAAATGATATTAATTATAGTCATATTTTACTTTCAATATTACAGGGAATTAGGAGTAAACAACTCATCAAAAGATACAGTACAGGTAACAGGCTTCCAACATATTTAAAAATTAATGTAGACTTTTCATAGTTTAAGAAATTCTTAAGTTTAAGACCTAGTAAGTCATATATGAAAAGTTTATACTTCAAACATATTCAACCTGTATTCCGTTCAAATGTTTCTTCCTCCTAAAGTGAATAACAAACTAATTTATATTAATGAAAATAAGATTTCTGACATAAAATAGTTGAGTCACCTGTCCTGCTAATTCCAATCGCTTGTTACCATAATAGTCTCTGTCGTCAACTTTATTGTCTCCTTGGGCCAGAATTACTCTTCGTACCATCACTGCTGTATAAATACATTTAGCTCGGAAATTGAATTCTTTAACCTGTTAAGAAATCAGAGACAATTTTTGAGACAATGCAGGCTACATTTAAGGTACCTGAAGAAAAGAACCAATGTTACAACATTTGAATTGTTCTGATTCTCCCTATTCAAAGAAATTCAGCTAGTCTACAAGGTTCCCCAGAGGTGCAATGACGACTTCATCTCTGTACTCAGTACCTGCGGTAGTTTTGCTTCTGAGATGACTACTGTCAACTCCTTCCCTTCCTGTGTACTTTATTCAACTCCTTCCTTGGAAGTAGAGTTCAGCATCCCCTTTAGATTGGCTATGATTAGTCTGACCAAGAAAATACAGTAGAAATGGTGTCAAGCCAATTTTAGCCCTATCTCTTAAATAAACTGGTAGTTTCCATTTCGTTTTCTCATAGTGTCATGAGACACCTTATCAAAAGTCCAGGACACTCTGTGGTGGGGAGAAAGGCCACGTGGGACAGCGCTGAGGAGCTCTGCTATGTGTGAGGGAGCCATCTTGGATGTCCAGTTGAGCCTCCAGATGACCCCATCCTCAGCTGCTACCTATTTGCAACCTCATGGAAGACCTACAATAAGATTCCCTCCCCAACTTTGGGTGAAACCCTTTAGTAAATCACAGAACCATGTGAGATACAACACAGTTACCTTAAGCCATTAGGCTTTGGAACTGCTTATTGTGCAGTGATACAGAATTATGCAGTGTTTGTTAAGAGTAATACAGCACTGTTTGGCATGCAACAGACATCTGTTGCATGAATTTGCTGCAAATGTTCTAGATAATCTTGTCTAGTATAAACCCTGAGGCCCCTATGAATGAAACTGGTTCAATCAATAAGTCAAATCAGACCTGGTAAAATAACTACACTGGTTTGTTTGAGACAAAAACTGTAGGCAGATCCTTTCCCTACATCCAAAAAGAGGACAGTGTGGCTGAGGCTTCTGCCAATTCCATGGAATATTTTATAGGTTTTCCCAGAGGGGAATATACAATATCATAAAATTTCCTTTTTACATATCTTAACCACTTAGTAAGATCCCAATGAGATCTTATCACATATGACAGAATAATTCAGCAGATGATTTAAAATAACAGCAAGATTTTCCTTCACACATTTTGTTGTTGCTGTTAAGGAACTCCACCAAATAACACAGTTAATAGAATTCTGTATATTTCAAAAGGTTCATTTTTCCTTCACATGATGTTTTATTTCTTCTCTAGACTAATTTATTATTTGTCTACTACTGAGTACTTTGGAATGTATTAAAAGAAATGTATTTGGAATGTGGTTAAAAAAAAAGGCCTAAAAACTGCTTTGTCATCTTGTACCCATAATACAACTGCACTGATAAGAAAGGTCTTTAAAAGGAAAGTCTCTTGTCCATCTTCAATACACCTTGCATCCAAAATAGCAATTGCCACAGCTATAAATAATTTATATTCCCAATTAATATTTACAAAGCTCTATGTTCTATTTTTATTTTTCTGATCTTAATGTGGAAAGTTACATTTAAAATCTAACTCTTTTAGCTGTGTGAACTTTGTTTACCAATGAGAAAAATGAAGCAAATTTTCATTAACCAAATTTTCAACAAAACCTGTATCACATTTTCCTTTTGTATACATAAATACTGTTAGGTTCTCCCAAGACATTTATAAGTAGAAGTAAATATGGATGTTTACAGCAAATGTCCCTGCAATACTCTATAAGATACTTGAATCCTAATTCATTTCACTTCCCCCCCTCCTTTTTAACCACCACATGCTGAAAAGCAAACCCTGGGTCTAAACTGAAACAAGTTAATACTCTACATCTAAACTGAAATGAATTAATATGCTAGGTCTAAATTGAAATGAGTTAATATTCAGTACAGGACTACTCCCAAGTCATACAGAGTGGGAACACTCTAATTTAGCAGCTGACATCACTTTTTGGTAGATGTCAGTAGTTTAGATGTTCCTTTGTGGGATGCTAACCTATGGATTACCTAAAAGAGGGAGAGAAAGGAGAACAAACAAGCCCAGAATGCTGAAACAGAACTGTTGTCAACAGAACTATGGAAACTTTTTTTTTTGGTGCTGGGGATTGAACCCAGGGGTGTTCCATCTCTGAGCTATACCCTCAGCCCTTTTTAGTGCTTATTTTGAAACAAGGTCTCACTAAGTTGCTGAGGCTGGCCTGTAACCTACAATCCTCCTGTCTCAGCCTCCCAAGTAATGAGATTACAGGTGTACCCCACCATGCCCAGCTTCTCTGGAGACTTTTTAACACTACTTTGAAGAAAAGAGGGGTCTGGGGAGAAGGCATCTTGGAGACTATAGTCCCTTAGAGCAGTGGTTTCAAACTTTCCTATGCCTAACTGGTGAAACGTTAGTACAGCCAGCATTCTATCAGCTAATGCTCCTTAACTGCCCAAACAGTTCTCCAAAGTTTTAGCATGAAGGAAAGTGATGCTCTTAACAGAGACTGTGGCCTCGTAGGGAGCTGGGGAAATGCAGAGCTTTATGTCTTTGTATCATCGAGTCATCACAAGAGCCCTGTGAGGAAGAGGTTATTACTTTCATTATATTGACTGTACATTATACAGTTGGGAAGTAAGAACCAGGATTTGAAAAATTGAGTCTCTGCTTCCAAATCTCTTATTGCTTCTACTGTCTCTCAAACCAACCATCCTAAAGAGCTTAAAATTCAGTTTAGACCAGCTTTAATGTTAAGAATTTTCTAACACTTTGGATTAGATCAAGGACACAAATGGCAGTCAGAGAGTACAATCAGAGACTTGTAGTATTTGCTCGCAGGTGTTTTAACATAAGAAAACTGAATCAAATGGAATCAATCAGGTGGCCACTCTCCACTTTCACAGATCTCTCGACCTTCCAGTATTTTACAATCAGCTTCTGAAGGTACAGCTTGCAACCCCTGTATCAGGTCACTCATGAATGGTACACATGATAACTCTAATTCAGAAAGAGTGGCATGTATAATAACTGGGGGAGGGGATGACCCTTGACAACACCCCACATGCCAACATGGCTGATCTCTGTTTAATGATAAGTTAATAAAAACAATCGCGCATGAGTTCAAGGGACAGAAGATAGGTTCCAGTTCTCTCTCTGTCCACAGATCAGCTGGGTGACAAGGTAAGTCACCCAGCTTGTCTGGATAAGAGAATCTTCACTATAAGTGAAACAATGTAAACTTCAAAATTCAAGGTCTAGGAAATGAATAATCAAATATTTTAAAAATTATCTATCATACTGATGGTGGTACAATAACGTGATGTACTTATTAATGCAAGAGAACGGTACATTTAAAACGGTAAACTTTACTTGGGAAGCTAGACAGGCTAGCCTCAGCAATTTAGGGAGGCTCTCCACAACTCAGTGATACCCTGTTTCAAAATAAAGAATAAAATAGGGTTGGGGGTGTAGCTCAGAGGTAGAATGCTCCTGGGTTCAATCCCCAGTACCACAAAAACAATAAAAATGGTAAACTTTGTATATTTTGCAATGAATAAAAACATATGGGAAAGACACTGTAAGTTTGTTTTCATTTATTTTAAAAGCATTTATTTTAAAAACACCAGCTCTGTCTTTTTAAGCCATAAAATCTAGTAGCGGCACTAACAGGTATAAAGTAATTATAAAACTGAAAGAAGAATCTCAAAAGAATAACCACCATGATGATGATGGTACGTCTTACATTCTGAATACAAATAGCCTGCTGATAATGGAAGATTATTTCCAGTGGGGCAGCATAGTCCTCTTTAGAATTTTCTCTTCAGGAGTACACTTTAAACAGTGCCAACACCTCTTCACAGTTCTTTAGCAGAAATACACAGACTCCCAATCATCATTATTCGCGGCTCTAAAGGTGGTACTCACCGGCACATGAGTCAGAATGGTAGAAGCCAGGAGCTCTCTTGCTTCTTCTATTTTGGTTTTCTTTGGTCCACCTCCCCACATTCTTTGCCTTCTTACTTTATTCCCTATATATTTCAATGCCTAAAAAATAGATCATAGTGTTTGAATGACATCACTGGAGAGCATTTATTAAACACTTACCCACACACACATTATAAGCAACAAGATAGGACCCTGGTCATAGAAAAAGCTGCATAGAGTAGTCCGAAATACCTGCATTTATCAATGACAAACTAGCACAACACAATGCCTAATACACTGGTTCCCATTTTACTTTCAAATTGTTTTCTTCACGTAAAATTGATACATGAGCATTGTAGGAAATTCAGAAAATACAGATTAGGAAAAGTGTGTGTATGAAAGTCATTAATCCTTCACTCAGAGAGAGTCACAAGTAACACTATGGAATGGTACTTTTTCACTACTATGGGATGGTACTTTTTCACTACCATGGGATGGTACTTTTTCACTACTATGGGATGGTACTTTTTCACTACCATGGGATGGTACTTTTTCACTACCATGGGATGGTACTTTTTCACTACCATGGGATGGTACTTTTTTACTACCATGGGATGGTACTTTTTCACTACTATGGGATGGTACTTTTTCACTTCAAAAAGAAATCACCCCATGTCAGGCCTCTATGCTGAAAGCTACGAAACATTTCTGAGAAAACAAAACCTAAATAAACTGACGGTTATGACATTTTCATGGTTTGGACATTTAATAGTGTTAAAAAGTGGACAACTGTTCAAATTCTCTCCAAACTAGCCAATAAATTCATAATTGCTAACTATATTCCTGGTAGGCTTTTTAAAAAACAAAAATCAGTTGATTCTGAAGGTCTACATTCTAAAATTCACATGGAAATGCAAAGGACCTGGAATACCTAAAACAACACTGAAAAAAATTGTAGTAGTTATATTATCTGATTTCAATTATAAGGCCATAGTAATCAAAACAGTGTTATACTGGTATACAGATAGACAAATGGAGGAGAATAAGAAGTCCAGAAATATACCCATGCTAGATGGTCAACTGATTTTTTTTTTCCAGAGACACAGATTTATTTGGGAAAGCAGATACACAAGGGAGAATGCACATTATCGAGAGAGAGAGAGAGAGAGAGAGAGAGAGAGATGTCTTCTGGGGTAAAATAAGAAACAGACATTCAAAGGAGAAATCGGGCCATCTCCAGAGGGAGAGACAGTCTGGCCAACTGATTTTTGACAAAAGTGCCAAAGCAATTCAATGAGGAAGAAAAGTTTTTTCAACAAATGGTGGTGAAACAACTATTCATAAAGTAAAAAAAATTAACCTCTACTCACACCAACTGGAAAAATTAGTTTAAGATGGATTTTAAACTTCACATAAAAACTACATATGTAAGGTTTCTAGAATAAAATACAGAACACAAGTTTCACACAAAAACTAAAATTGCAAGGCTTTGAGAAGAAAACAGAATATATTCTGACCTTGGGGGCAGGCAAAGATTCTTTAGAGTATAGAAAGCAATAACCTTAAAAAGTAAACAAAAGGTTCCTGATAGTTTTATTTTTTTCAAAATTAAACAACAGTGAAGAAAATGAATAGGGAAAAACAAAGTGGGAGAAAATATTTGCAAAACATAAATCTGACAAGGAATTTATACCCAGAATTTGTTTTTGAAAGGACTTTGAAATTCATGCATAAAAAGACGAACAACTCACTAAGGAAAATGAGCAAGCGGTCTGAACGCGTCACAAAGAAGGAACACCAATGACCAGCACACATCAAGAGCGGTGAGCACCATTCATCATCAGGAAGATGAAAACTAAAGCCACAGTAAGAGTCCCCTGCACACCCACTAGAAGGCTAAAATCAAAGACCGACAACACCAAATATGGGTGAGAACAAGCAGCAATCAGAACTCTCTTGCATTGCTGACTGCAGGAATACAAACTGGAACAATCATTTTAGAAAAAGGTTTGGCAGTGCCAACTTTATAAGTTATATATACAGCTGCCTTCTGATCCAGCATCTCTACTGATAAGTATTTATCCAAAAGAAAGTAAATCATGCCCATACAAAAACTTGTTTATAGCAGCTTTATTCATAATAGCCAAAGACTGAAAAAAAATCAGTAAAAAACAATAAACTGTGGTAGTCATACAATGAGACATATATTTCACAACAGAATGAGCTACACGGACAAATGACATAAAAAGGAATAAAAAAGGACTTGGATGAATCTCAGACAATATGTTCAGCAAATAAAGCTAGACACAAAAGGGCATATACTGCCTAATTCCATATATAAAGTTCTAGAGCAGGCAGAACTAATTCACAGTGAAAATACCAGAACAGTGGGGGAAAAATCTGGAATGGAGGTGAAAATTAACTAGGAAGGGGCATAAGGAAACTTTACAGGATCCTGGAAATGTTCTATATTTTATAAAAGTTATACAATTAAGATTTGTATACTTCAGTGTACATAAACCACTTCTAAAAAGAATAACTAAAATCAAGTAAGGGTGCAGAGCGGGCAGAACATGAATGTGGTGGTGCTGGTAACTGCTGACGGTGGGCCATGGTGCCTGAGGGTGCCTAGCACTACCCAACGTACTTTGTATATGTTGAAGTTTTCCCATAATAAAAAGTGTTTAAGGAAGAGGGTCATGAGCTTCTTATTATTTAGTAACAACAATGTACTTTTTAAAAACCTGGCTTTCAGTTCCTCAGAAGAAAGGGCTGGTATTCCTGATTCTTTATCCTGGAATTCCCACCCCAATTATCTGCTTGGGAAATTCTTTTCATGCTTCAAAACCAAATCAGATATTACTTCCCCTGTGAAGCCTTTCCTAACCCCATTCCTCTTCTTCTGCTACTTTAACTCCTTGTGCGTCAAGAATTGAGGGCTTTCACTTGTGTTCATTTCACTCTATTTTTTTTTTTTTTGGTGGTGGTACTGGGGATTGAACCCAGGGGCATTCTACCTCTGAGCTACACCCCCAGCCCTATTTTTTATTCTTTATTTTGAAACAGGGTCTCACTAAGTTGCAGAGGGCCTCACTAAGTACCTAAGGCTGGCCACGAACCCGGATCCTCCGGTCTCAGCCTCCCTAGTACTGGGATTACAAGTGTGTGCCACTATGCCTGGCTCACTCTATATTTTAATTATCTACTTACATGCATGTTTCTAGATTCTGCTGGTGGGAACTTTGTGAGTTTTCTTTTTGATTCCCAATGACTAGTACAGTGCCTGGAACAGAATGGAACTCCCTCTCTTGTGATAAGATTTGGGTATCAAATCTAAGACTGTCCCTGTTAAAAGGCCATTAGAGCAGAAGATGAACTAAGACTCTGAGAACACTTGCTGCAATGACCTAGTAGTAAGTAGTAACTAAGTGACCGATGAAGCAAGTTGGGAGTTGGCAGGAACCTGAGTAAACAACCACACCTTATTCCTGTTTTGGGTTTTCCCTAAACTGAGCTGTCTTCATTAATTTTTCCTTCTAACTCCCTGGAAAGAAGATTCTTCACTTCTTTGAGGAAGAAACAGAGGCACACAGAGGAGCAGGGTACCCCTTCTGATGTAGCAAAGGTCACCTTCTCCTTGGAATACCTAATAGTGCTGCCAGGGTTTCACAGTGTGAGTGCTGCAGGAAGAGCCCTACGTTTTATAAATAGGCCCAAAGAAAACCCTAGTGCATCCAAAAAAAGGCAATAAATAATTTCTTATCTATACACCAGAGCCCTTGGCAATGGTGATGTAAAACATATATAACCAACAGAGAGCAATGGCTTCATGAACAAAAGAAATGGTGGAAAGACTAAAAAGGGAGGTGAGCCGGGGAGGGGGGACACACCTGTAATCCCAGTATTTGGGAGGCTGACACAGGAGGACTGCAGGTTCACGGCTAGTGTGGGGTAACTTAGCAAGACCCTATTTCAAAATAAAAACTAAAATAGTTCAGAGGTAGAACTCCCCTGGGTTCAATCCCTAGTTCCACAAAGAAAAAAAAAAAAAAAGGAAGGCATAAAAAACAAAAATAAAACAAATCCCCATCTTTTAAGATATCCATTAAGATGCCAAATCTTCAAAGGTTCCATTATATAATAAAGTGTACTTGCTACATTTTCATTTAGAATAGCACCAAGAATTCATGTTTTCATAACTGATAATGTATGTTCCATGTATATATGGACTATTTTGGATCACTCCTGCCTCTGTACCCTCTTATTAGGTGCAAATAACTAATCTATGCTTTAATCCAGCATGCAAAGTCTAAACACTTTCAAAGTTACACTTTCTGTTCAGGGATACAGAACATTTGTCTTTCTCATGTTAACTAATTATATATTCCCTCCATCTTTTCACTGACCTCGTCTAATTCAATTGGTTGGAATTTTCTGTCAGTACCTATTTAGTAGAAGTAAATCTATGAGTTTCTAACCCACTGTTTAGTCCCTGCTCAAACAGCTTTACAATGCTTAGGGTTATTGGACCAACAATGATAATGTTTGCAATAAAATGCATAATGGACCTTATTAATGCCACTGGGGTACCATTAAGGCCAATCACTCTTTCATGGCCCTACATAGCTTTAAAGAATAGTGAGTCTCCCAACTAAACCAATTATTTCTGTTCACAGGGTAGATTTTATATTTTCTGCTTCCCAAATAGTTCTTAATGCTTTTCTCTTCATGTTCTTGGAACCCCTTAGGCAATATTCCTTCAGTTTGTAGCAAAGATTCATGCCTACCAAAATTTTATCTCTAATAAAGGCTAAATATAGCCTCTTCTAATCCAAACAACTTTTTTTTTTTTTGCGGTACTGGGGATTGAACCCAGTAGCATTCTACCTCCGACCCACACCCCCCCCACCCTATATATTTATTTTTTATTTTGAAACAGGGTCTCACTAAGTAGCTGAGGCTGGCCGTGAATCCGGATCCTCCGGTCTCAGCCTCCCAAGTACTGGATTACATGGCTCCAAACAACTTTTTCTGATGCTGCTTGCCCAATTATTTTAATTATTAATTAACTATGGAATGAGGAAGGCAGTGATGAGAATAATCCCCACTGCTTTGTGCTTTGGAGTCATATATACTTACATATGATAACTAACGTTCCTAAATGTTTGGCTTAGCCTACAAAAATATCAAGACTGATTTGATTTCAGAATAGATACAGTGGGAATGCTACCTCTGCAAGCATCCTGGGTGACAAGAAATAAGCAGCCTGGAATTCCCATCTTGTTGCAAGTAACCCACACAATAGACAACACACATATGGACAAATAAGAACTGTCAGCCAGGCGTGGTGGCGCATGCTTATAATCCCACTACTTGGGAGGCTGAGACAGGAGGATCCTAGGTAGTGAGACTTCTCATCAACTTAGCGAGACCCTGTCTCAAAATAAAAATAAAATAGGACTGGAGGTGTAGCTCAGAGGGAGAATACCCCTGGGTTCAATCCCCGGTACCACTAAAAAAAAATAAAAACAAAAACAAAACAAAAAACTGTCTATTGTGGTTCTATACTAGGAAATTCCTACTTCCCAGGATGGCTATGAGGAATGTTACCACTGATTTCTATTTAGCAAAGCACTTTACAAATATGGGACTCAAAATCCCCAAGTATGACTATTAAGACTCTCCTACATGGGATGGGAAGTACAATTATTTTTATTATATTTCACCTTTAGTTTTGTCCTAAAATTCCCAGGTTCCATTCAGGTCAATGAAGACTCTTAAGTGATAAAAGGGACTACTTCTGGGCTTTCTTGCTACCTGAAGTAACTGGGAATCCAGGAGAAGGGATAGGAACTACATACAACTGAATGCCTAAAGCAACTGGAAGTAGAGAATGGAAGGGATATTAAGAGCTGGGGATGCAGCTCAGTGGTACAGTGCCTGCTTAGTACGTATGAGGCCCTGAGTGTGTTCTCTCTCTCTCTCTCTCTCTCTCTCTCTCTCTCTCACACACACACACACACACACACAGCTATTAAGGAGAAAATGCTTTAAAAAAATCTTCTACACTAAAACTGCCAATCTGTTTAAAAAAATATTATTGCTCAGGTAAATAAGTAAAAAACCCCCAGAACCTGCCATTATATCAAAATAAAAAGTCTCTTAGCCATATATTCCTCTTCTAAATAAGACATCATAGGCTGATAAATTGTATAGGTAAATTCCTTTTTCAAATCTCTAAAAAAATGAGTCCGAGAAACTTCTCTACCATTCCGTCCATCTCCCCAACACCCTTCCCATATCCATAACCCCAAAGGCCACTGCATCTGATGGCTTATCAATGAATAGCATTAAATCTCCAATTCCAATTCATAGCAAAGGACACCATGAAAGGACACACCTGCATCTGTGTGAAAATCTGAGCTTTCTGGCACTCCTCCAAACTGGGTCCAAATGCAGCCATCACGTGCTCCTCTGTTCCAATCATCTGCACAATTTCCTGGTCACTCTCAACACCCATGGCCTAGGAAGGAAAGAAAAGATAGAGAGAGTGTTGGCTTTGTGTTAACTCACTGACATTTGCTTATGCTAATTTGGCATTGTTTGTGGGTATTACTTCTAAGCAAAAGCTAGCTCTTCTCTCAGAAACGGTGCCATCTGGCATTGGCAGCCATAGCCCAAGCTGCAGAAGAACCTGAAACAGAAATTTCGATTAGGAAAAGGCAAACAAACATTCTCAAGCAGTTTTTGCATATATGCTACCTTCTAAAATCTTTTAATATTCTAAGAGTTTCATCATAGAAAAAGGAGGCTCGGGGGTATAGTGGAGGGGACTGGTCACAATTACAAAGGCAAACTGAAAAGAAAAATAGCCAAAGGACCGAGAATCAGAAAACATGCTCTGTTGAAAATGAGCAGCACTCTAATTATATCTGTCACAGACTGATTTTCTGAGGACTGTCAAATCATTCATGTTCAAGCTAAAAGAATTTTCTAATGGATGATTTACCTCACTATTCTACAGATATCAAGCCATACTTTATGCAGGTTTTAAAAGAGATGTTTAAAAACTAACAACACACTTAACAGGTTTAGGAAACCCACTTAAGCATTTCAAGGTGGCAGCGGCTATCCAGGCCTTTTGTAGATCCCACATGGTCCGAAAGCTCACTCCTTCACACGTCTGCCTGGAACTCTGCCATGCAGAGAAATAGAACATAATCCCACTAAACCTCTTTTGGCAGAGTAGCAATCTGCCTCTTAGAAGTTGGGGGAAAGGTTATGTTTCCATTAAAATTCTTCCTTCAGCTTTGCAGAAAAGTCAAAACCAGAGGATAATTGTCCAGTCAAGCTGTGACCATCCAGTTCTCAGTTATCTTCCACACACAGGAGAAAGGGAAAACTGGATCCCCAGGGCATTACCCTGAATACAGCTGAAAGGATCTCTATCTAAAAGGTATGAGGTCCGAGGCATTCCTCCTCAGATATTGCCAACCACAGACACAGACGGTCTCAACTCCTACTGCCACACACCCTCTTCTACCTTAGTGTTTCCATTTGTGCAACAAGACAGCACGAACAGGTACCTTCCAGCTCAAAACTCCGATTCCACATTTGAGCTTCCGTGGTCAGTATTCTATAACTTCAACTTGGACATTTTAGGACCAAATGTAAACTTACTGAAAGTTTTGAAGATTTGAGGAAATACTGAATAGATGATATGTCCCTTTTAGGTCAACTGTAATGGCTTAAAAAATGTTCCCAGATTCTTTGAAACACCCTTCAAAAGGTGAAGGCTATAGGCTAAACTTAGTGACTAGCTTCTATAGACAAAAAGTGGGGGCAGCATGTGTAACTTTGGAGGTTGGGTTATAAGAGAAGATACTGCAGCTTCCTGCTCACTCTAGCTGTGACATCGTGAGGACAATCCAGCAGTCCGTGGGAAGGTCCAGCGGTCAGGGACTACAGCCTCTTATGAAGAGCCAATAAGGATGGGAAGTTTCTGCCAGCTCCCATGGGGATAAGCCACCAGGGAAGCAGCCCCCTCCAGCTCCAGCTCAGCTTCAGGTTTCAGCGGCCAGGCTGACATCCCAACTTTGGAAAGACCCTGAGCCAAAACTACCCAGCCAAGCAACCCCCAATTCCTGACCAACAGAAACTGCAATAATTTGTTACACAGTACACATAACTAATAAAACAACTTTTGGACTTAAGTTCACTATTTGAGACAGGTATGGTGGCGCACGCTTGTAATCCCAGTACTTGGGAGGCTGAGACAGGAGGATTGCAGGTTCGAAGCCTGCCCCAGCTACTTGGTGAGACCCCCTGCAACTTACTGACACCCTGTTTCAAAATAAAAAGTAAAACAGGGCTGAGGGTGTAACTCAGAGGTAGAAAGTACCTGGGTTCAATCCCCAGTACCACACACACAAAAAAACTCACTATTTGAATCTAATAAATTTTTTTAAATATATATCTTGATTTACTGAAAGTTTTTTGTTTTGTTTTACAAACAAAAAATTTTTCAGGACACAAATCCCTTTTTGGTATTTCAAATTCTACAGTCTTTTTGCCTCTAATTTGATATGAAGCATTAATTCAAATGGATACTAGAAATAAACTCCATTATTGAAAAATTATGCAAATTTATTAAAATACTTAGGCTTTCATGCATAGATCCCCAAAGCCAGTGAGACCGCACCAGGAGGGGGGAATGGTGGAACAAACCCAGGAGGGCAATAGTAGCCTCAGGTACCAATGGGGGGCATATAGTAAAAATAGGGGGAATAGGTGGAAGTGCCCCGGGGGATCACTAAGTAATTTTTTTTTTTCTGAACAGGAGGCGGTAAGACAGTAAATTTGGGAACCTATGGATTAAAGAACAGCAATTCTAAAAAATGATCAGTTCTAAGCCAGGAGTGGTGACACATGCTTGTAATCCCAGTACTTGGGATGCTGAGACCAGAGGATCCGGGTTCGCAGCCAGCCTCAGCAACTTAGTGAGGTCCTCTGCAACTCAGCGAGACCCTGTTTCAAAATAAAGAACAAAAAATAGGGCTGGGGGTGTAGCTCAGAGGTAGAATGCCCCTGGGTTCAATCCCCAGTTCCACACAAAAGAAAATGATCAGTTTTAATTTTTTAAACAAAGGAAAACTAGGTTGTTTTTAGCTCAAGCACACTGAGTTGCTTCTACTCTGCTGGTGATGGCATATGTGTAGACCCATCTACATTTTGTCCTCAGACTGTGAGTAGTCAATCACAAATATTAGAACAAATCTTTCTCCGTGAAATGCTAACTAGAATGTAAGGTAATTTTTACTTGTCCATCTCTCAAAATAATGGGTTTCAATAGAATCAACATGTCAGATACTAAAGTAAATAGTTTCATAAAGTAAATACTAAATTAGTAACTAATTTGTGGTAGAATCCAATTATGTTTCCTGAAAATCTTAGAAATAAAAGCTTGTAGCCAACATACTTCACTTCTCAGAAGGAAGCCCAAACATTCAGAGACCTATGTGGGACGGAAACTAACCTGAGATGCAAATGATATAGCAAGCAAAGGTCTGAGACAGAAAGAGAATCCTCAGCTGAAAAGGCAGGAGCTTTCTGGATTGGGCCCCTTTCTTTAGGTATGCTGACTCTACATTATGTGAACTGAAAGTCATTTAAGATTTTAGTAATTTTTACTTTAGGAATCTCCAAGAGAAAAAGACTATAAACTGGATTGTCTACTTTGGCATTTAATAGTAATAAAAATATCCCTTCTCATTTGACATAAGGATTGCCACTTCAAGTTATACTGATGCTAAATCTAAGCAGTAATTTTATATTTGCATAAAATTCTTACATGGCCTAATGAGGATCTAAACAGACTTCTTAGGCCTTCCAACTATGTGAAAGCTATGAAACAAAAGATATGCCAAACATATGGCGAATGATACCACATGTGCAGAAAGCAGGACTACTGCCAAAGCTTTTCTGTGAAAGAGCTGAAGTTTTCCTGAATCAAGTCACTGAAATACAAGGGTGACAACGCAGTCATCATCAGAAGCACTCCAGCTCCAAAGACTGAACTGACTTTAGGACTATTTAGCCTTCAGCAGTCACAGCTACGAGTAAATGACATATTGCTATGGAAACACACAAAATGCCCAACCATCTTTCTTTACAGACATAATTTAGACATCAGAAAACTAGCTTTATATGGAACTCTTTGTACTCCATATAATCTGAAATCATTCCCACTAACTAATAAGTCAAAAGTAAATGCTATAAAATAACCTTATGAAAAAATAGCAGAGATAAGATATTTCAGCAGAAGGTCAACCCGTCTGGCAATCAGCAATAATACTGAATAAAATCAAGGGGAGGTACTCTTTAAGAAATGGCATGAAGTCCTCTCCTTGCATATCCAGGGATACCCAAAGACAGAAAAAGGAAAGAATACGAATGAGCAGAAGAGAACGACATGCACACTAATGGCAATATGCTGAAATTAGTGTGTGAAAATGGCAAAGAAAAAAACTTCTTAAAATATCTAATATTCAGAAATTTCCCATTTTTCTTTAAATCTACTTATTATCACTAGGAATGGTCCTAGCAGACATTAAGGGAACTGTGATGGCCCTCTTTAAATCTGCAATTGTTTCTCTTTAAAGATAAAAACTTTCCATACAAGCTGGTTTCCAAGAAACAATACCAGCACCCCTGATACTGGATCCTCTTTTCCACAAAAACTTTCCTACAGATGCCGTCATAGTACAACTGACTGCCAAGGGCTTGGGAATACAAAATGGAAAGTGGGGAAGAAGATTCATGGGCAGGAGAACCTTTGTGGTGATTCAAGTCCATAAATAAGGCTGATCTAGGTCTTAAAAGCTTTATCCGTCATATTCAGACTCAGCATGGAATCTGGAAACCCTGCTGTTTCTGTCACTTTTAGCCAATTGTTGGCTACAATCAACAACCATCAAGTCCTAATGACTGTCAAGGTCTGTGTTAGGGCCACACAACACAAAAAGAGAAATGATGTGGCTTTTCTGGCATCCCGGTTTACTTTCCCAGCTTCTGACAGTAAATGGGGAGGGAAAACTAAGGAAGAGAAAGGGCATCCTCTTTCTGGGCACCCCACTTTCAAAAACTACATGATCTCACTTGTGCTACTCAACGACTGGTAGGTGATTCTCACTTCATAGATGAGTTATCCAAGACTCAAAGAGATCGGGAAATCTGTCCAAGTTCACAGAGCTAATAAGTAAAGAAAATGGAATTTAACCTAGATCTGTTTGATTCTAATATAGCTAGTACTCTATGCTACCTCCCAGCTGAAAAACTCTAAATAGTTATCAAACAAGTTCCCATTCATTTATTGAAACACCCCTAAAGTGAGAGACCAAAAAAGTGACTATGTATGAGCAAAACATTTATTTAGTTCATTTTTTGGAACTAAGATTTTTTTTAATTTAATTTTTATATACTACTGACTAGACTGTTAATGGATACATCTCTGGGGAAAAAATGGCAATGTGTAGCAAGTGTGTGTGTGTGTGTGTGTGTGTGTGTGTGTGTGTGTTTAAGACAAACTCCCATTCTCAGGACTAAGGTCTCACAAATTATCAGCAATGTGCACAAATATGTATGTATAAGGGCTATGTATAAGAGTAAAAACACAGCTCGCGCACGCACGCGCACATTCTCTCTCTCTCTCTCTCTCTCTCCCTC
>PVJS01033962.1:0-21854 GCA_004027185.1 Glis glis
CACTGCTGAGGATCTCACTAAGTTGCCAAGCCTATTCTTGAATCTGCAATCCTCCTGTCTCAGCTTCCCAAGTAATTACAAGCTCACGCTTAATTCTGAATTTCCCAAGGACAGGAAAACATGTCTTCCTCACGTTGGGTTGGTATTGCCTGTACCTATCACTGAGCGTGAAGGGAAGTAGGGCTCAGGAGTTGATTGTTGTGTGTGCTTATCATAAGTGAGACCCTATGTGTGCAAATGACCCTTTCTAGTACCTGTTGATGTGGATCAGGCAGGACTACCTGTCCTAGGGAAGGGGATAATCTCACCCAGTTAGATCTTTTATTTTCCCTTAAGTTCTTATCCTTGTGACTTTAACTTCGATACTAACACAAGCTAAAATTGTCCCACGTAACTTTTACATTTTAAGAATCAGTAAAAACATATTAAAAGAAGTGCTCACAGCATGAGGTTTGTTTACATCCTAATCTTAAACCAGACACAGAAGTAGACCTCCAGGTTGTATCCACAAGAGCATCTTGTATACACACTGGCACCTGCACTCCAAAAATGGAAATGGTAGATGACTTCAGAGGGTGATAACTGTAGGTGGTAGTTTTGGTTTTTAGAAACAATGCTTTTATTGTGCTCATTATATTTGTAAACAGATAAATGAATTAACGTGCAAATAAATATGAAATAGATATACCAGGAGACAGGGAAAACAAAAATCATGCTTAAATATCCAAACTTTTGTGACCAAAAGAGCAAGCAATGCTTTTTGATAGTTGCACAGAAAAGAACAGATTATTTAGAATAGTGCTGTGTCTGGGTGTGAGAGGGTTCAAGACAAGATGTCTGAAATTCATGTTACTGCTCCCCTTGGGCTGTGAACTAGAGTTTGTTCTTGCCCTTCTGCAGTTTGGCTGTGCCCTGGCCAGCTCAGTATCAGGGAAATGGCAAGAATTTTGAATGCATTTCTGGTTGATGACGTACACATTAGTCACCTTCTCCTTCTCTCTCTCTCTCTCTCTCTCTCTCTCTCTCTCTCTCTCTCTTCCTTTCTCCCCCTCCCCCTCAGAAACAGCAAAATCTGCCATGTCCCACCATGGCCCCTGAGAACTTAGGCAGAGCAACAGTTTAATGTCAGTTCGCCTGGTTCAGGGTGTGAATCTTGTGAGGCTCAAATGAACTCCATGAAATTCCTCCAGTTGCTAAGAGACATGATATCTTTAAATGTCAATTACCACTCCCCTCAAAATAGCTCAAAAAATCATCCAGCGTTGGAGCTTTAAAAGTTTCATGATATGCTAGATTTTTAAAATGTGAATTAAGATCTTGATTTCATGGTATACTAGTTTTAAAAAGATGAAAATCTGACTTGACAATTACCTAGGTGGGTGACCTTGGCTAAGTTACTTCTCTGAGCCTCATTCTTCCTCTCTATCAGTTTCATAATCTGCAAAACACTCTGATTGTATTAGTTTGAACTACTTAATTCACATCAGATGTGAGAATGTATGTGATAGATATTAAAAATTGAAAAGACATGAAAATATAAATTGTCATAGGGATTCTTGTCCTTATCTTGTATATTGTTCACAATGTTTGGAGTAGATGCTAAAATCTATAAATCTTCATATTTGGAGAATCAAAGGCAATGAGAAAGAGAAGGAAAGATGAAGAACCACGAGCAGTGCTCAAAATAAAAAGTAAACAAAATCTTCAAGAGGTGAGCTGACATCTCAAAATAATACTTGGGTTTTTAAAACAGGAATTTGGGGCTTGTTTTTCAGTAATTCTTCACCCTATGAAATAATTAAAAATGGTTTATTGTGTTACTGTGTAATATTATGTATTGTTGAATTAATTTTATTAATAACCCAACTCTCCTAGCTCATTTTAAATGTGCTTTAATTCACAAAATGTCACTTTGAGCCTAATTTGCAAAGGCATAGTTATTGCAGCACAGCAGGTGCATGCTGTTTTCCACTGTATGTTGTGAACAGGGCTTTAAAGACCAGACAAGAAAGAATTACCATCGATCCATCAGTGGTCTGTAAATGGATGTCTCTAGTGTATTAATGCAGACATGGACAGGGGGCCCAGTCACGGGTGTGTGGAATTCTATGCTCTGGACAAATGGATACATCCCTTCATTGGGTCCTTTTGTCACCGAGCTCTTTCTGGACTTTTTCTCTGGGATGTGTCTCTCTCAACTGTGTCAGGGACCTTCTGATAGCCAACCTGGTCTGCCCCTGAAGCCTCCTTGGTCTTGGTCCCAGCTGGGTGTGGTATTGACAGATACTTTTGAGTTAAAGTTAAGCAAATCCTTGCAGTATTCCTCCTGCTTCCTCCCTAGACCATTCTGACTCAAATAACAAAACAGCAGCTTCCTGGAATCCAGCTGCTTGGACTTTGGAATTAGACAAAACAGCTCATACCCTGAAGAAGGCAGTCACTTACCCAGGGACCCTGGGCAAGGTGGCTTCAACTCTCTGAGCTTGGTTTTCCTTGTTGGTACAAGAGTATAATAATATCTTTGATGGAATTTTTATATTAAAAAGACCATTTGTTGAGGTGGCAAGCCCGTGGCGAGTTGTGTCATTGCTGCTGCTGTGATGATGACGATGATGATGATGATTTACAGGATCAACTTAGGAGAACTACAGTCAAGTATGTATCACTTTTTTCCTGGTGCAATGACTGTACTACAGGACTTCACAGCTGAGGGTTTTGTGTATGTTCCCATACAAAGGTGAATGATGCTTTCGAGGGCATATAATTGATCATCCATATTCATCTATAGAAAGCCCAAAGCTGGCTAATCAAATATTAATTTTTGTTTTGCTTTGGAATACTCTATGTGATTTTTGTTTACTGTGTCTTTGTTGTTGTTTACCAAACCACTTTTAACTTGTTTTAATATAAAAGCAAAATGAGATCTGTATTCCCTAAATACACATCAACCATGTTAGGGTAAGGAAATAGCCACAAAGTGGTTGGGGGACACAGGGAAAAGAAGGTTCCATGGACCTTTCACACTTAGATGCAGTTCATATTTGGAGAATCAAAGGCAGCTAGAAAGAGAAGGAAAGATGATAAACCACTAGCAGTGCTCAAAATTTTTAAAAAAAGCAAACTTTCAAAAGGTATTTAACTGACTAAGATCATGCATTTTCTTCCTGTGGCTATGGAGAGAGTCAAGAATGTTTACCTAGAAAGAAGAAGACTTGGAAAGCTATGATCTCATTTCTCTGAAGTTTGGAGAGCCATTGTGTAAAGGAAGGAGTTGGTTTTTCCATCAAATGGGCTGTTCCTTATTAAAATGTGCAAGAAATGGAATTTACAACTATGCTATATAAATAAATAGATACATATTACCTTTGGATATTAAAATACAGAAATATGGAGCGGTTTATTCTAAACTTTATAAAATAACTTTAATATCAGCTAATGTGGAAGAAAAGTCTCTAAAAATATCCATCAATTATTATTTTTTTAAATAATAAGGACTATCTCAAAGACATGAGAGAATCATCCATTATGGGTTATATGGGCCGAATATTTCAGAAATCTGGGTTTATAATATGCATTCTTAGTAATGATGCTATAAAACTCATATATGATTCTTATGAGGCATTTTTAATATTCTCGTTTTCCAGAAGAGAAAACTAAGGTTCAGAGAGGTCAAGAAACTTGTTCAAGGCTGCCCAGATGAATTTGTAGTTGTCTGACTCCCCAGCCCCTGCTTTTTCCACTGTGTCATACTTCTTCTTGGCCACTTCCTGTCCTGCCTAAACAAGCAGAGTTCAGGCGAAACATGCGAGCAATGATGACGTGTCACTGTCAAGCCTCCCAATTAAACCCTATAATTTCCAAGTCTGAGTTGGAAGTCCTTTGGCTCTGTATTCCTGTCTGGCCTGCCCAAGACAATGTTTATTTTGAGAGGTGCCTCTGTCAGAATGGATAGATGTTTTCAGTGGCCATTCATCCACACTTGGGCCATATTGGAACTGAAGGTACAGGGTCATTTGCCTCACATCACAACTGAGAATGCTCTGGCTCCTGCTCCCAATCTGGGGTCTGTTTCAAGGAGGTTGTTAAGGCTGTGGAGGTTCATGGAGGGTATAAATAGAGCCTCAGGCTTAAGCCAAATCAGTGTGTTTATGTTTTTGAGTTGCGCTGCAACCGTTGTTGGTAATTATAGACGCGTGGGTGAGGAGTGGTGCTGATGAACACTTCTTCCTTCCGGTTCCCGCTTTTCACAAACCCAACACCCGGGTGTCTGAACTCACCATTCCATCATACAGTTCCTCTTGTCCCATCACCTCTGTATTTCCTGACCAAACTGAAGTGAGCAGGGAGTTGAAAGAAGTCAAGGTGTTCCCTATCACCATTTGGGTAACCACCTATGTAGTCTGTCCCTTCTTCAACAGAAATACCATAATGTGACATCAAGAAATTTACTTTTCCTAACTGTAGAGTACGAGTAAGATTTCCCCCTCTGCGATGATAGAGCATGACACATAGTCTGCAGATGTATGCATAAAGAAGATTCGTGAGTCTGATTGAAATGCTGATCCTCAAGAGAACCCAGTGGAATGAGGAGAACATCAAGTCCAGTAAGTTGCTGGGTTCCCCGATGCGATCTCTGAAACAGCTGCGTTTTCTTCTGGCACCCCAAAGGTACATACAATCTTTCACCAGTGCGGAGGGTGGGGTCACCTCTTCCTGATCTTAAGTCTCTGGTGAGCCAAAAGAAAGGGCTGGTCACAGCTGGAGGATCCACCTTGAGCTGACCATCCAGCTCCTGAACAGTGAGACAGGCCTGATTTTAACCAGTCAGTTGAACTTGGATTGTGCCAAAGAGAAGCTGGGGTGGGGGGAATAGTCATCTTAAAGATGGAATCTTAGAACATTTCTCCTTACTCTCCAACCTCATCCCATCCAGGCCTTTGGGTGATAGTGGCAGAGCATCAACTAGAGGGAAAGAAATGGAGGCTGTTTGGGGGCCAGTCCAATCCCATCTTACGTGCCCCCACATGCTCGATGTTTGCTTTCACTTGTCCAGTTCATCTGCCCCAGTGACAGGCTAAGTCGGTAGTTGTTCAGGCTGTTTAGAGGGCAGGGATAACATGAAGCCAAGAAGAAAATAACATGTGGTGTCCAAGGATAAGGTTCTGAGGTCAAACAAGCATGTAATAAGTCATTAAGTAAAAGATAAGCAGTGCAAGAAGCCAGTCACAAAAGATCACATATCACATGACTGTTTCAATGAAATGTCCAGAAAAGGCAAGTCTATAGAGACAGGAAAGCTAGATTAGTGGTTGCTAGGGCTAGGGGACATGGGAGACTGGAGAGTGATGGCTAAGGGCTGTGGAATTTCTTTCTGGGTCATGAAAATGTTTTAAAACTGATCATAGTGATGGATGCACAAATCTATGAATATACTGAAAGATTTTATGGTCTGAGAATTAGATTGCAATAAAGATGTTTTTTTAAAAGGTCAGAAGTAATACATTCAGAGACTGATCTGTGGGAAGCCAGAAAAGTTGGGCATGGAGAATGGTGGTGGGACAGGAAAGCCGACAGGAGGTGATTTGCCAGGAGGTACTTTGGAGAGGTGGAGCTGACCCTTCCCCCAGCCAAGATCTTACACATTTGTAGCTACAGCTCTTTTTCTTTTTGAACCCAGGGGCATTCTACCTCTGGGCTACAACCACCACCCCCAACCCTTTTAATTTACTTTTATTTTGACACAGGATCTCACTAAGTTACTGAGGGTCTCACTAAGTTGCTGAGCCTGACCTTGAATCCCCAATCCTCCTGTCTCAGCCTGCCAAGTACTGGAATTACAGGTGTGTGCCACCATGCCTGGCTCAGCTCGTGTTTTTTGAAAAAAGCTGAGTTGGATATTCCTCTAGTATAAAAGACCACCGGAGATCACAACAGGATTACTCTAACCTACTTCTCCCATTCTGAGGGAACAAATCTGTCTAAAGATTGAGTTTGATCAGTTTGGTGAATCCCACTCCAATAATAATATTATAGCTCTGGGAAAATGGGCACCTTTTCATTTCTCAAAGCCTGCTGAGAAAGTTCGTTGGTGCACTTTGATCCTTGGGGATCCTCTGGTCTCCCTGGGTGGTAGTATTTTCCTACATCTGCACTTTCTCAGGGCCTCACTCCAGAGTTTGCCAGTCATTGGAATAGGTAGGTGGTTTTAGTTATATTTGAGGGATAACCAAAATTATTACAGTAATCCTGTAACCAATAATGCATAGCAAGCTATTTTTAAAAGAGCCAGTTCTAGATACAATGACTTGAGACATCTATATTCTACGTGACATGGACTCTCTTTTTATTATTATCATCATTATTATTGTTATTGTTATTATTGTTTGTGGTACTGGGGATTGAACCCAGGGGCATGCTACCTCTGAGCTACACCCCCAGCCCTATTTTATTTTTATTTTGAAACAGGGTCTCATTAGGTTGATGAGTGTCTCACTACTTGCTGAGGCCATCCTTGAACATGCAACCCTCCTGTCTCAGCCTCCCAAGTCCTGGGATTACAGACGTGTTCCGTTCCTCATCTCTCACTCTCTGCCTAAAAAAAAAGAATAAACAGATGGGATCACCTGATCTTGGACTTTCAGCCTCCAAAAACATAAACTAAATAAACCACTTTTCTTTATAAAGCCCTCAGCATCAGATATTCTGTTATAGCAACATAAAACGGACTAATATGTTTTCAAGAATGCATTACACATATCAAAGCAGAAGGCGACTTGTGCCATATTAGAGATTCTTAAAGTATTTTCCAGTCCTGAAGAACTTAGGGAGGAGTAGCACTTTAAAAAGAAAGAACAGCTGACTGAGACCAGAACTCAAAGGCTGTATCTTGGCTATCGCCTGTTGCTAAGTCATTGAAAGCACAGATCGAAGAGTCAGGTGCAGCTAGATGGGAATTCTGACCTTACTGCCACCTAGCAGTGTATCTTCATTAAGCTCCCTAATCCTTCAAGTCTCAGTTTCTTCTATAAAATGAAAATAATAATGGTACCTACCTCATCAAGTAGCTACAAAGTTCAAATGAGTGAATACATTTAACATGCTTGGTCCTGTGCCTGGTGTTTACTCTGAGCTTGTAATGTCGACGCTGTGTTCTAGGAAGGGAGAAGGATGCTGGAAGAAGGGCTGGGAGGGGCTGACTGCCTGCTTCATGAATTGTCTCTGGCCACCGGAACCTGGGCTCTATTAAAAACTCAATTTGGAAACACAACTTCTATTACTACTCCGCATCTACCCACTGGGTCATTCTGGCTTCTGCTGGTGTGAGTGGGAGTGCGCTATTTATTCACCTAGAGACTCCGCCCAAGTTAGAGACGCTGGAAATCCTGACAACTGTTCCACCCGTAACTTCTTTCGGGTCACCACCTCTGCATTCAGGAAGGTGGGGCTGCTGTGTGACTGTCACATTTGTGGTACGAGTTTTCAGTTGTCTCAGCCTCTTAGCAGTTTGAACTCGGGGATTATGACTCTGCAGTCACAGGGTTAGAAGAGGCTGGGCTTAGATATGCTGTTAGAAACAACACAGAGTGGCAGGCGAACTGTGGTGCCTCGTGTTCACACCCTGAGCCTCTCCTCCACAGGGCCGTGACTCTACTCTATTTCCATTTTCACAGCCTTCTTGTCTAAGTTCTTCTTCAAAGATGACATCGTTTATTACTGTTTAATGTTTATTATTAGCCCTGATTTCTTGAAAACTTTGAGAAAGTCTTTTTTTAAATTTGTGTGTGTGTGTGTGTGTGTGTGTGTGTGTGTGTGTGTGTGGTACTGGGGATTGAATCCAGGGGCGTTCTACCTCCAAGCTACACTCCCACCCCTATTTTATTTTTAATTTTGAAACAGGGTTCTCACTAAATTGTTCAGGGTCTTGCTAGGTTGCTGAGGCTGGTCTCGAACCTGCCATCTTCCGGTCTCAGCCTCCCAAGTATTGGGATTACAAGCATGTGCCACTGCATGCTGAAAGTCTTTCTAAGATTGCTTCCTGTCTGCTCCAATCTGACCTCCACATCCACTGTCCACAGCTGCTGTTGTCAGTCAATTGCTGTATCCACAAGTGTTCTCTGTCTTCGTCTTGCCAGCTTCCCTGAAGCATGTGATGTTGTAGACCAGGTTTCCATCATGAACACCAGTTCCCTGCTTTCCTCAACGAAGCTTTCCTCTCTCCTCCTCGCAGGTTCCCTCCCTGGCTTCTCTTTCTTTGCCCACTGCTTTAAGTTGATTGATTAAAAGACCTATCCTTAGCTTTCTGTCCTTCTCATGGGACATGGCCATCCTCTCTGCCATGGTTTTAACTACTACATAAATATAAACAGCTCTAACATGTCTCTCCTCATCCGTGACCTATCTTTGAGCATCAAACCACATAACTGTATACCATAGCCCCTCTTATCTGTGGTTCACTTTCCAAGGTTTTAGTTACTCACAGTTGATCACTGTCTAAATTATTAAAAGGAAAAATTCTAGAAATCAATAATTCATAAGTTTTGTAATGAAGCCTTGTGCCATCTCTTTCCATCCCACCTGGGACAGGACTCATCCCTTGTCCAGCGGATCCACGCTGTATATATGCTGCCTACACTAGCCACTTAGTAACCATCTTTGCTATCAGATCAGTGATTGCATTGTACCTCTGTGCTCAAGTAACCCTTGTTTTACTTGATAACGGATCCAAAGCACAAGCGTAGTGAGGCTGGCAATTCGAATATGCCAAAGAGAAGCCATAAAATGCTTCCTTCAAGTGAAAAACGTAAAATTTCTTAACTTAATAAAGAAGGAAAAATCATATGCTGAGGTCACTAAGATCTAAGGTAAGAATGAATCTTCTATCTGAAATTGTGAAGAAGGAAACACAAATTTGTGCTAGTTTTGCTGTTGCACCTCAAACTGAAAAAGTTACATACACCACAGTGCATGACAAGAGCTTGATTAAGATAGAACGGCATTAAGTGTGTGTGTGTGTGTGTGTGTGTGTGTGTGTGTGTGTGTAGGGTTCGGTAGTAATCATAGTTTCCGGCATCCACCTGGGGTCTTGGAATGTACCTGTGGATAAGTGGGAACTGCTGTATGGAGCCTTCTCCACTTGTATCCCACAAGCATCTCAAATTCAGTATGCATAAAACTGAATTAATTATATTCCCTTCCCTTCTCTCTAGATCATCTGTAGTCACTCAAATGAGAATCTTGGGTGGCATCTTAGAGAGGTCTCCTTTAACTCTCAACCTCCTCCCTCTATTGCACATCCAGCAGGCCTCAGGCATTCTATCCTTCACTTTCACTGCCTTAGTTGCAACCCTCACATCTTTCTTGAGTTATTTTAGTAGCCGCCCAACTACTTTTTTCGCCTTTTGTCTTACCACCTTTAGACCAGTTGTCAGAGGTCTGTTGCAGGTGGCGAAATCCCCAGGATGAAGAAAGCACACAGAGCAACCATCCGGAGAAGAGCAGCAACTTTATTCTGCAGACCCATTCCTTATATAGGGTTCTGCACAAAATGGCACACATCCGTGTCAGTGTGACCCATGCATGCATATTGCACCATGCCTAGTCATCCTTACATTAACTTTATGTACATCTGTGGATGTGTAATCTGTAGCTGTGTGGGGTGAGCGGATCAGGTCCTCACTGCCATCTTGTATTTCCTCTGGGCTCCCACACTTTACCTCTACAGGGTGGCGGTACATGACTTGACCTTGAGAGCATTACATTGGGCCCAAATACCACAACAGCAATAAAGGGCGCAACAGGGACTATTAACCTTCTAGCCACAAAGGCGAAGATAGTCAATACCATCTCCAGGAGGAGCCAGTGAGTTCCACCAGGTTGTAAATGGGTTCTCCTTTAAGGCCTGAATAGCCTGTACCTCCACCTCCATCTCTACTAAGGTTTGTTGTACCTGCTGCTAGTGGTCTGGAACACAGCATTCTACATGGAGAAGAGCACACATTCTGCCCGAGGCAGCAGTGAGCATATCTAACACCATCCTATTCTGCAAAACCACCTTTCATATCTGGGTGGTTTCATTCATTAAAAAGAGCCTTTCAGGATGTATTTAAAGCTTCTGCAACATGTTGGGCTAAGGCTTCCACCTATAGCTCTACATCTATAGTACCACCCCCTGGAATAAACAAACCTAACATAGTTTTGGGGGCAACCTCCAACAATTTGATTGGTCATGGACCGGTTTATCTGTTCTATGCAAAAAAGGTCCTATGCTTATAAGCTCTACATTTTACCCTATTAAGCAGCCCCACTTATTTTCAATAGCATAGCCCAACAAGGGGGGGCATTATTAGTCTCAGTGCAACAAGTCTTCTATCATGTGGTGTCATTCATCCCATTCTGGGCTGTTGTGGTTTCAGATTTGTAAGGTAGTTCAGGTGTCTACAGTAGCAGAGGCGACTCACTGCGGGAGAACTTCAGCTATCTCCACTGATAGCTCGGTGCAAACCCAGCAACAGAAGGTGTTGTGCAGTCTTGCAAACGTGTGTGCCTAGGAAAGCAGGCTATTCCCTGCCATTAACCTGGATGGTAGGACAAGGCAGAAAGAGACCATTATAGATAAGTCCTTCCCTTCTGGGAGGATGCAAGTAACTTGCTCATCTTGCAAACATTCTCCACAGAATACATGGGAATAGGCCATAGTCCTATGACCTGTGTGCCTTTCAAAATTGTACCTTCCATTTCCCATACCAGGCAGACCCAGGCAGCTATCCAATGGTCCATTTGCAACTGGGCATTCTGTTCCAGGCCCTATGGCTCCAGGAGTGCAACTCATGGCTTCTGCACATGCCAGGGCCACTCCCAGACATCTTGCTGCCCTGGGACCAAGGGTTGAGGTATAGGGAGTAAGAGGGCTTAGAGTCTTCTGAACTCCCTGTCACCTTCAAAGTATGAGGCATTCCTGCTATTACCTTATCTAAGGGGGCCTGTCCAGTGTAGCAAGGTTGCTCATTTAAAAGCCACACTGCCATGGGTACTTGTACTCACCAACTCTTACAATGGTGGGGGGCAAGGTCTTCAGCTACTCCTTCAGGAGTCTGTTAAAGCATTCAACCATGCTGGCTGCTTGGGGCTGGATTTGTGCTAGAGCATTGGCAGCATCACTTCTGGGGGTCTATACAGGCCTATGCTTTGAAACATGATGTATAATAGCTCCTTCCTGGACGCCCCATTTCCACGGTCCTCCCACATATCCTTGCCCCACAATGGTGCCCAATCAACCAATCTTGTGCTGCCCATTGGGGCAGGCACAAGGTTAGCCCATGGTAGACTGCCCAGCTCTCTGTATAGACATGCAAGGGCCCAGCCTCCTTCATGAGAACTAACCAGACCGCCCAGAGCTCAGCAGATCGGCTGGAGCATCCAGCACCGGTTTCCTACCAAAACATTTCCATGGCAGGCTGTAAAGCCATAGCTGCCCACATGGGTGGCTGCCTATGACAAAAGCCATCAGTATACACTTCTGCAGGTATAGGGGATCTCCCTTCCTCATAGGGACTTGGGGCATCTCCCACTTCTGTGGGGCCCAAGGGGGCTATCACTTAGAACTGAACTGGCCCCAACAAAGCTTTCCACATAGGGACTTGGGGCATCTCCCACTTCCATGGTTTACCATACTTCTGCAGGTATTGGGACTCTCTTTCCAGGGGTCCGAGTCCAGGACCTCAGCCAACCTTCGAGAGGGTAGGTGATCTGCACCATCACTGACTCAGTACCTGTAACTGTTTGACTGTTCCTGGTAGAGGATATACTAGTATCTTATCTATCACTGCTTCAGGTATCACCTTTTCCTTACTCAACCAGACAACTCCCAAGAATTTGACAGAATACCGAGGTCCCTGGACTTGTCTTCATTGACACCCTACCCCCATTCCTGGAGAGAGGCTTGAAGACTGCATGCTCGGGCTCTGCTTCTAACTCTGTAAGAGAATCAGAGAGTAGCATAACATCATCAATACAACGGTACAATCATATAGCCTCAGGCTTCTGCCAAGAGGCCAGTACCTGTGCCACCCACCCATGATGTGCCTTAGGCTTCCACCAATAGGCTGCAACATGATGGAACTGCCCTGGTTCATGTGACAGGTGATCCATCAGTTCTGAAATGTTGGGTACCACTGCATGCAGGGGCGGTGTCACTTTAGCTCCTAATAGTTCACTGTCATGAGCCAAGAACCGTCAGGTTTTCACACTGGCCACAGGGGAGAATTGAATGAGTTGAGTTGGGTGGATTATACTTGCCTCTTCTAGCTTTAGTATCATTTGTCCAATTTCATCATGCCTCCCTGGTAATGTGCACTGCTGTACATCCACAGTCCTTGTGGCTTGGGGGAGTTGTAAGGGAGCATGATGGGGATATCCTCTAGTAATAGTCTTTACCACTCACACTCATAGCTGGAATTCTCCAATAGTTATCTGCACAGTAAATCCCTGTAACACATCCACCCCCAGTATATACTCAGCTATGGGGGATATATACACATCATATTGCTTAGGAGGCAAACATCCAACTGCAAAAATCACTGGGGCACATCAAACTGTCATACTGCAGGGGGACCAGTAAACAGTCAATTCCACATGCGTCCTCAGGTCAGCCAGTTCCTCCACTAATCGGGTACTCTGGCTGGGTTCCTAGCCTGTGAGAAAGTCATGGCTGGCATGTCGCAACATGCCCAGGAACATCCAGGCCACGCATCTCTCTGCCTCTCAGTGTGCCACCAGGATATTCAACTCTAGTACCTCCGGAGCCCTCCGGACGTGTTCCATCTGGGGATGTACATTGTCCCAATCCTCTGGCAGGGCTACACTGCTAGATATGCCAGTACCAGGAACCACAGGGAGACCAGGGGCCACATCTCCTCCACCCTGGGTTGATCCTTCCCAGGCCGCTACGGCAGGGTGCTTGAGGCATTCACCACATACTGCTGACTACACCAATTGTCAGAGGCCTGGTCAGGAACCAGCTGTGGTTGTAGGCAGTGAGATCCCCAAGATGAAGAAAGCACGTGGAGCCACGATCCAGAGCAGAACAAACAGCAACTTTATTCTGCAGACCCATTCTTTATATAGGTGCACGTCCACGTCAGCGTGACATGTGCATGCATATTGAGCCTTGCCTAGTCATCTTTACATAACTTTATACGTGTTTGTGGCTATGAGGGGTAAATGCTCATCCACAGCTCTGCGAGATGCTTGTACATTTGCGGCTGTGCAGAGTGAGCAAGGTCAGGTCTTCACCGCTGGCCTTTACTTCCTCTGAGCCCCCATGCCAGTTCTCCCTTCAGATATGCAAGTGATCTTTTTACAATTAAAGTCTGATAAGCCACTAGCTTACCTAAAGCCCAGGTTTAAGTTCCCATGGCGTACGTGGTAGAATAAGAATGCCTTAGCAGGGCCTATGAGGAATTCTGTGATGGCCCCTATATTAAGACATCTCTATATTAAGACATCCTTCCTTCTTTGCCATTCATCCACTGGCTGTACAACTCACAGAAGTTTCCCCAAGGCTTCATGCTGCTCTGTATATTTGTAAAGGCAACAAAAAGAATTTGTGTTTGTATTTCATTCCCACCTAGATAGTATCAAGTTATTTACAAAGGCCAAGAATTATCTCTTTAGTTTTCTCTAACTTTCCCACCCCCTCCTACCTCTGTACCCCTCCTAGAGAGTTGACTGCTTTCTCTGGTCTGCCAGAGCATATCTTTGTAAGGTATCTATCATACTTATTTACATGTCTATCTCTACTAGACTGAAAACTTTTTTTTTTGAACTGGGGATTGAACCCAGGGTTATTCTACCTCTGAGCTACACCCCCAGCCCTTTTTTATGTTTTGCTTTTGAAACAGTGTCTCACTAGGTTTCTGAGCATCTCGCTAAGTTGCTGAGGCTGTCCTTGAATCTGGGATCCTCCTGTCTTAGCCTCTCAAATACTGAGATTACAGGTGTGTGCCACTACACCCAGCTCTAGACTAAAAATTTCCAAAGAATGGGGACAATCTATTATTAGTCTTTACATTCACCCCAGTGCACAGGGTGCACCCACACACACACTATAAAGTTGGCAGAGAACACAGCACCTCATTATCCATCAAACCAGCCAGAACCCAAAGCTTGAGAAGTCACCTGGCTTCAGTCTCCATCTCAGCTGCTCATCCTAGGCCAGTTCCGAGAGCATCTGGCCTGTGATAAAGCATGCACTGTCGTTGAGAGAGCAGGAGTTCACAGGTATCCTGCTGATTTAGTGGCCTTCACTGCCTTCCACCCAAACCCCATACCCTCCAGATTATGCATCTTAAAGGCCAGGGTCAAGGACAATCCTTTATCAATCAAAGAATCAGGCAGAGGAAAGAAATCCCTCTCTGGGATCTGGTGAGACATGTCAGTTTCAAAACACTGCGGATTATTAAATGACTAATGTTGATGTGATCTCAGAATAGTAAACACACCCCTGCAAGGATAATAATATTAGTTGCATTATCTGGAAAGAAAACAAGAAAGAAAGGCCACATTTGGCTGCCTGGACCATGGAAAAGATGTCTGGACCATCATTCAAGTTCTATGAGGGCAGGCAAATCGCAGTTTGATTCCTCCTCTCCCCTCTCCTGCCATGCAGCTCCCACTCTCACTCTGGGGTAGGGTGCATGATTTGGGGGAAGTGGAGGGAAGCAGGGGAACATACACATAGAGGAAGAAAACAAAGGCCTTCAATTTCTAAAACTGTCACTCACTCCGATTGGGAAAGAGTTTCTCAAGAAATGTGAATGTCCCGCACAGGAAGTAACACTTCATCACACAGCTAATAATCAGCTGCGTGCTTGTCAGAGATTGGTTTTTCCCTTCTGTGGTGAGAAGATGGCTCCAGGCAAGTCAGGACACCTTCCCCAACAGCCTGATAGGATGCATGCCACACCTACCTTCCAAAATGTTGAGTACACTGGTCCCATTACATCTGATTTATGTGAAGGACTCACAGTGGCAGGCGAGGAGGGTCTGCAGTTTCGAAGCATTTATACAGAGCTGGACCAATGTCTTCCATCCCAAATGGCCTTTTCCAAACTGAAGCTGCTTTTGAGGTTTAAATACCTATCCAGTCAAACACAACACACTTTGTTTTTGCCCTCTGGCTGGCTGACTTGACTTTGCCTCTTCTCTCTCTGAGGCCTAGTTCTTCCTCAGAATCCAGCATCTTTAAGGCCTCTTATCCTTACAGAAAACTATCAGATCAGTTAATTCACTCCAAAATATTGGAGACTCAGTAAGACCAGTGTTTACATTTAAAAGAGAGATAAGTACATTATCCAAAGGAATGAATCTCTCATAGTGAAGATTCTGACCTTATTATGGAAGCTGGCTAGACTTTCTAGTGCCTCTCAAGTCCTACCACATTGATGACTACCGAGGATGCTGACCATAAGCAAGACCCTTATGCCAGGGTCACAGCTCAATCTCTGGCAGAGGGCTGGTAGTTTTCATCATGACAATCAAGTTTATTTTATGCAGTGCCTGTTTAGAAGCTTTTTTGTTTACCAGAAGCACTAGGCAGAATAAATAAATCGAACACCGTGGATCCTTGCTGCATGCCCACTCTATCCAGGGTTTCTTTGACCGAGAGGACACAGGTTGAGGAAGAGTAGGAAGGTTACTGAATGAGATTTCAGACTTGCAAATTTTTAAGACAGGTCATATAGTACTATTACAACAGATAGGCTGGGCGTGGTGGCGCACGCTTGTAATCCCAGTACTTTGGGAGGCGGAGACCGGAGGATCCAGGTTCGCGGCCAGCCTCAGCTCTCTCTCTCTCTCTCTCTCTCTCCTTAGTGAGGCCCTCCGCAACTTCGTGAGACCCGGTTTCAAAATAAAGTATAAAAAATAGGGCCGGGGGTGTAGCGCGGAGGTAGAACGCCCCTGCGTTCAATCCCCGGTACTGCAAAAAAAAAAACAACAAAAAAAAAAACAACAGATATAGGAAGGCCCTTGTCCATTCCTTTATTCAGTCATCATTTATTACCCCACCACCTGCTAGGAATTGCCCCAGAGATGCACCAAAGAACCAACGGTCTCTACTATGCTGAAGTGGAAATCTGGAAATTGATTTAAGTTCTTTCTGTTTGTCCCCAGAAAGAAGAACTGTGACAAATGGGTAGGAGACACAGGGAAGCACATTTCTGTTGCATACAACATACAACCAAATATGGAATGGTAATCAGCATCCTGTCACGAGAGGGATCTGAGAAGAAGCTTCCTGACTGCTTGTTGCAGAAAGATTCACGAATGGAAGTGGACTAGATCTGTTACTTTCAACTATTTATTTCAGCAGAGGGGAATTTTTTTCAAGCAAAATCTTTCCTGCAATTCCAATATAGAAAAGAGTAGAGCTGCTGCAGCTGACATGTAAATATTGACATGGATCTGAAGGCCTCACTGTGTGTCCCTCTGTCCCCAAACCCTATATATCCACAGGACACTGGATGAGATGATGTCAGCACTCCCAGTCTACCCCAGTGTATCCCACAGGGGATCTGTGAATCTAAGTAGGATGGTGTTGGTTTCTCACCAGATTCTTCTCTTTCTCCCTACTTCTTCTACCTGTTTCTAGGAGAGAGTCTGGTCAAGTCAGAGAAAAGGAACTGAGGCTCTGGGGTACAATAAGACACTTAGTGAATGGAATCTGAGGATGTCAATATGAGCCAAGGTCATGTTTCACTTGAGTGGACCTGAAAATCATAGCATAACCTCTTCAGATGGAAAAAGAGTCCACTGCTTAGTATCTGAACCGTATGGAAAAGCCAAGGGGTTCAAAAAGACCAAAAGGACCTTAGAGGAAGAAGATAAAAGACCACAGAGAAAAGGTACCCCCAGGCATCTCATCCAGTCAAGTAAAAAGTCATTCGCACCACTCTCTGGAAACTCCAGGTATGCTCAGTATCTTCTAAAACAGGTTCACTTTCTAGAAATGGACTCTACTTTTAAGCCCTCCCAGATACAACAGATGTGGCTAAGGGACCACACATCATTCTCCAATTTGGAGCAGGATGTTGGAGAAGTGGTCTCCCTTGGAAGTCCTGAAAAGTCTCATCCTCATTGGGCACAGCATGGTTGCCTTCAGCAGCCCCAAGGACTAGGGATGGCAGCTGCTCACTGGTTTGGGACAGGTAATAGGATGTGGGAGAGAGGAATAAGACAACTTGAAAAGGAGCTTGAGGTCTCCCTAAGCATACAACTACCACACAGATGCTCAAGGTTGCCCATCGCAACCTTACCATCCTCCCAGCTAGAATTTTTTCTTTACTGTTCATGAAAAGTTCATCAACCAGCTGTGAGCTGAAGTCAGTCAGCAGAGTTTTGCCTAAACCTATGGTGTTCTACAGGGTGTGACACACATGAAACACAACTTGGAAGAGACTTAGTAGTTGTCACTTAGTAGAACTCTGAAGAGTAGTACTTTGGGAAACTCTGGTTTAAAAAAAAAAACTAAGCATGTTTCATTGTTGCAAGACTTTTCAGAAGCTTAAAAATGCCAATGTGAATTGTAACTGTCCAAGAAAAGAATAGAGGATGTAGTGTTTCCTAATTTTATTTGAACTCTGAATACTTTTTTTCTCACTGGGCAATTTAAAACACTTCTTTTTGCCAGAAACGCACTTTGGAAAATACTGTCATAAACCAAACACTTAACCGAATTATATGAAAGTAAACCAGTATTTCAAAGTAAAGCAATGCTCTATCTACCATCCTGGGAGATAAGACTTCATGTAGATGAATTGTCTACAACACAGAAGCTTCGGAAAACCAAAACAATTAAACCATTTTACCCAGAAATCTTCTTGAACTATATGACACTCATCTCTAACTTTTATTATTCAAATTAAATGATACATTTCTGAGTATAAAAGTAAATACTTGCTTATTTTTCAAAGCTTGGAATTTTTAGAAAAAAATATTAAGCAAAAATTACTCACAAACCCATAACTGTTAACATTTTATATCATTTCTCTCATCTAATTCTGCAGAAAATACATGCAGAAATAAAATAACTGTCATAATTTACTTAATGCTTTCTATATCATTTAATGTCTTTTGAAACTTATATTTTAATGTATCTATTAAAGTCTTTATAAGTGTATCATACTTCATTTAACCACTATCTTCATCAGATGATTCAGTTGTTTTTATTAGAATAAAAGTAAACTCCTTTTTGCAGACATTTTTGTCTCTATTTCTGTTTCTTTTGAATAGATACCTGTAAGTGGAATCAATGTGTCAAAATATATAAAGATTTGTGGGCTATAGATGTGTATTATCAAATTGCCTTTCAGAGGATTTGTACCATATTTATATGATATTTATATATATATATATATATATATATATATCCAGGAGTTTATGAAAGGGCATTGCCATATCCTCACCAACACAAAATACATCATAAACAATCTGTTTTAAATTGATAAGTTAAAATTGTCATTTCATAATATTTTCACTTTTAATCGCAGTGAATTTAAACATTTGTATATATGAATTTGCTGCTGATATTTTCTCCTCTAATGAACTATCTGCATATAATATGTCCATTTTTCTACTGTGGTCTTAATGTTTTTCTCATTAATTTGTATGAACTCTGTTAAAGCTATTGAATGTCCTATTTGTGACAATTTTCACAACTTGCTGTTTACCTGTTAATTTGGTTTATGACTTTTAATATGTAAATCTTAATATCTATTTATACAAAAATATGGTTACCTTTTAAAATTTTCTCTTCCTTTGATTTTGTGCTTAGAAAGTTCTTTCTCTTTCAGAAGTCAGATGAATATTCACTAAATTTCTTCTTGCTGTTTTATTTTTAAAACCCCGTTTTAAAATATGGCATGCCAATTGCTTTTCGAACTGAATAAAACATTTTCTTAATTTTAAACAGTGCTTCAAGCTTTGTGCCATAAAATAGAACAATCTCAGGAGCCACTGAAGTGGGCGGGGGGGTATTTTCCCCATTCTCTGTGACCTCAGGCCCCTGTGATTTTATTATGTGGCTGATTTTCAGCTTTGATCTCTTCTTTTAATGTTAGACTCCTGACTCTCATTCCCTATTGAAGACAGTTGCCTGCCACTCATAGGGCTTCATACTTTTAAAAGCTCAAACACCATATAGCCAAATTTGTATTCACGTGCATGAAGGATATGTATAGTGGAGCCAGCAAGGGGGTGGTGGGAGTGCAGAAGAAGGTCCCTCCCAAGATGTTCACGTCCCACTCACCAGAATCTGATCACATACGACTACAGATGGAACTAAGGTTGCTGATGAGCTGACCTTGAAATGGGGAGATCATTCTATATTACCGGGTGGGCCAAATATCATTACAAGGGTCCTTACAATTAAAAGAGGGACACGGGAGCATCAGAGTCAGAGTGATTTGAAATAAGAAAGGCTTTGAAGATGGAAGGGGACCATGATCCAAGGAATGGAAACAACTGGAAGCAAGAAGCTGAAAAAGGCAAAAATACAAAACAAAAAATAGCCGGGCATGGTGGTGTGTGCCTATAATCCCAGTACTGGGAGGCTGAGACAGGAGGACCAAAGGTTCAAGGCCACTCTCAGCAACGTAGTGAGACCCTGTTTCAAAATAAAGATAAAGTCAGGCTGAGGGGTGTAGTTCAGAGGTAGAATGCCCCTGGGTTTAATATCCAGTACCACAAAAATAAATAAATAAATGAATAAAAATTTAAAAGAAAGAAAAAAGAAGAAAAGCAGATTCTCTTCTTTAAAACTCCCAGAGAAGAACGCAGCCCTGCTGACACCTTAATTGTTAATCATTGAGCCCATTCCAAATTTCTGACCCCTAAAACTGTAAGACAATAAATTTGTGCCGCTTTAAGCTCCTGAGTTTGTGGTGACTTGTTACAGCAGCAATAGGAAACGAACACATTGGCTCTAGCCATCTGCTCAACAGAGCAAGCTGCAGAGTCTCCAGTGCATGACCCAGTCTCTGCTATTTTGGATGCTCTGAGGTTTTATTTCCTCTGCCACTCAATCATTTCCATGGTTGCTGGAAATCTAACCTACATCTAGATTAGAGCCTAAGTCGAACATCAATTTACAGGAATTGCCCCTATGAGGAGTCAAGTTGTGAGGACCAGGTCAAAAGTGAAATAGAAGGAAGCTGGAGAGAGACAGTATTTTAACATTTTTTTTCAGAGAAGTCACAAGGCTGGACCTTCTGCCCACTTTGAAAGAAAGAACATCTGGGAGAAGGTCACAACCGTTGGACTGGGTGAGAGCATTGCCATCGCCACTTAATTAATGTCTGCGCTGGGTCAGATAACCATCCTCATTTAAGGTAAATTTCCTGTCTCTAAAAGACTGGATAGTTCAAGGTCATGAGTCACAAAGCATCCTCTTAGCACAGGGAGTGTTCTGAATGTGGGACTGCAGGGTTAAATGCTAATGTGGATTTTGTGCCACCAATAGCCTTGCATTCTGACCAAGTGGTAGAGCATAAATTATTCCAATGAAAACTGGGATAGCCCTCAAGAATTGTGTTCAAGTAAAAGCAAGACAGGATCAGGAAGAAGGTGCTGGCACACCTGGACCTTTGCAGCTGGACCTTTGCCCCATGGCTTGAGAGGAACCTGAACTTGAGTAATTTGTTGTAGTAGATGCTGAAGGGGAATCTGAACAGTGTGAGTTATTTGTCTCTGTATCCTTAATGTCTACCAGTACCTGACAGTAAGTGCTCTATAAGTGCTCAGGAAATACTTACAAGTGCTCAGGAAATCCTTGCTATGAGAATGGATAAATGAATGAGTGAATGAATTTAGTAACCCTCTTGTCACCTTTAAAGCCCACTATGAGGCTAGTAGCAGAGATCTGCTATAACTCCTGAAAAGTTTCCAACCCTAACCAAAAAATCTAATTCATTCAGCCACAGTTCAAGTCAACTTAGAAAACCAAAGAACCTCGAGGAAGTATTTTATTAATATTATATAATTCTTTTATTCCAAGGGAGGAAAAATGTGGCCTGCTTTGAGTTACAAGATTTGGGATGATAGGTGAGGAAGAAAAGCAAAGTAGTTACAGGTAAACATAGAATAGTAATTATACCTTAATACCATAATTCAATATGTAGTTTCAATAACTTAATGCACATATGGCATTTAGAGATCAGGGCCTGGTATAAATGCACACGATAGCAACTGTCATTATTTCTCAGCGTTGTTATATGTTCTTCAGTGATTAAAAAGCAATACTTAGGCTGGGTGTGGTGTTGTTACACGCCTGTAATCCAAGTACCTGGGAGGCTGAGACAGGAGGATTGCAGGTTTGATACCAGCCTCACTAACTTAGTGAAGCCCTCCACAACTTAGTGAGACCTTATTTCAAAATAAGTAAATAAAATAGGGCTGGGGTGTGTGGCTTAGAGGTAGAATGCCCCTGAGTTCAATTCCCAGTACCACAAGGAGGGTGGGAGGGAGGGAGGGAGGGAGGGAGGGAGGGAGGAAGGAAGGAAGGAAGGAAGGAAGGAAGGAAGGAAGGAAGGCTCAGAAAAATAGTAACATAAAATCATAACTTATTACAAGACAAAAATATGGGTTTATTAATTTATGATAAAGCAAAGTCACTGTGATAGTTAATCTAAGTTGTCAACTTGACCTGATCATGACACACCCAAGATTATGTGATTTTGGGTGTGTAACAGCAGATTAAAGAGAAAGCCCTGCCCTGAATGTAGGCAGCAGAATTCTGATAGGTGCGGACTTAGATAAAAAGGGAGAAGCGACTCGTGTGCGCGACTCGTTCCGAGGAAAGC